>JAWPHD010002550.1:0-251574 GCA_037043455.1 Cyrtodaria siliqua
TTAGTAAATAGGAGGATATTGCTTGTACCTTGGGCAGTATCCAAAAAGCAAAGCATGTGTCATAAAGCGAAAAGGTTATACATGTGTGACGCTTTATATACACCTATATACATATATATGGCCTTGTTTAGTTAATGTACGACAGATTCGGTCGTGTCTTGTCGTGCCCTCAATAGTTTATTCTCGTGTTGCTCTGGCTTGTGCCAAGTATTGAGTACCTTCTTTGTGCCTTTCTAGGATATTGTTTTTTTGAATTTATATATACTTATGTTTTACTTATATTGCCTATTAATGCTGCCTTGCTGGTTAGAGAATAGTTCATGGCGGGGATTTCTTTATTTACACTTTCCCGTTTTATTGAGTTGACAATAGGGTACGTGTGAGGTTTGGTGCACCCTAGAACCTGGTGTAAACCCCCAGCGGCCTTTTTTGCCAGTGACCATTCCAAGGTGGAAGCCCTATTGTAAATCCTTTTGTGTTTGTGATGTCTTATTTGGCCTTTTATTCATCTTTAAATTTGTTCTTTGTTTCTATGTGCATTTGTGGTTGGGTGTCGTCCTTGAATGCTGCTTTTCCTGTTCTAGTTTTATATCTATATCTATTAACACAATATATAAACAGTTTTAACCAGCCGGATCCAACCCCAAAACTGGAGCGTCATTCATTTTACATATATTATATCACAGGTATTCTAAGATCCCATATTAATAAACCTATACGTTTAATCGGCACATATACATTAGTATATCACCAAAACAACTGTATAGCATTTTGATAAATGGTTTGGAGTGTAATGTTGTCGTTATTTGGCGGCATAGCTATAGCTACTTTAATAAAGGCACAGTGCATACCTCCAATATTCACAATCACGTGACGAGACCCAGGCTTCGGTATGTAAAACGAATCCTTATTGGCTAGACGCATCGGAAGGAGACGACAGTATCTCCCTGCAGCCTCACTCTCAGTATGAATAACACATTGAGATATACCGGCCTTGAAAAAAAGAAATATTAGTCATTTAAAAATATGTGTAAGCAAGTACGCATGTTCCAGATCTTGGCACAGACACAGTTACTGAACTGAAATGAATGTTTAATGAGCTAGTGGCATACAAAGTTGTACTGTTTTTTTATAAAACGATTCATGGATAATTGGATAGATAACGATTTTGGTTTAAACAAACATGTCGACCAGATGAACACATATTTAAACAGAAATAGATATTGTTAACTCGAAAAAAACTCATTAATTTCAAAGCATGCCGATGAATTTTGTATAATCATGCAATTTCAACATACCTTTTTCGCGGCTGTTTTCATACAATCTTTTGCAGCATTGTCCCATTTAGTAGGAACTGTGACGACATACGATATTGAGAAACCTTTAGCTTGCACCTCGGATGAACTATACTTCGCACTTTCTTCTAGGGAAGCTAAAAAGTGGGTCTTTAAGAACTTGAGCACCATGGAAAATAATGTGACAGCATGCAGTGACTTTCCACCTTCTTCTCCTATGATTGTATCTTTTCGAAGTTGCTGGAAACCAGAACAAATATGTTTGAATTACATAAAAAGTAGACTAAACTAATAATGCTTGTGCTAAATATCATTATAATGATATCATGATATGATTATTTTAATTAATAATTAATTACTAATATTCCCTGAGGCCCTCTTTAAACATTACTATATTAAACAAAAACATATATACACGTTTATACTTGTGTAAGTTAATAAATTACACGTCTCATTATTTTCTTCATGTGTTATTATACAGAAAGATGTTTTACAGTATATGACGCAGTCAAGAAGTGTCAAGACGCTACAATCTCTCTCCAGACAGTATTTGAAGAAACCTAGACGTTTACAGTCAAGGATCGTTTCAAGAGATTGCAGTTTGATATTTTGATTTATTTATTGTATAAAAAAATTCAAAAGTACAATCGAAGAAGTAAAATGGCAGTGCAGAAGAAACTTCTTAAAAACGTCTTATATGCCTTTATTCCTTGTTAACAAACATTGCCATTCATGTTTGTCGTTTTGCGTGTTTTGGGGTTTACTGTGTTCTGTGAAAGGTGCATTTCCTGTTCGACATTTATGCTTATTTATGTTGTCTATTAGCCCTTATTTTGTATAATAAGGTGATGCATCATGTTGTTTTTGAATTGTCATCTTATGGTTACTAAAATAAAGAGTTGCAGCAAGATAATGCAACTCTGCCATATAATGATGTCATGATATATATATACAATGTTAAATGGTTAATTATATACCAATCAATCAAGTGTTATGTTATTTTTTGTTTTCGATGTGTCAAAATGCTACTTCTTTATGATACCTAGGTGACTGTATTGTTTTTAAAGTAGTTCAACAAAACAATGCTGATAGCCTAATTTAGAATACATACACATACCTTTTACGAAAATAACATCGATAGGGTGAATATTTGTTAATAGTTAAAATATAGATATAAAAATCGAACATGAAAAGCAGCATTCAAGGACGACAGTTAACCACAAACACACACAGAAACAAAAAACAAATATGAATAAAAGGCCAAATAAGACACCACAAACACAAAACGGTTGACAATAGGGCTACCACCTTGGAACGGTCCGTGGCAAAAAGGCCCCTTAGTGGGGTTGGGTGGGTGTGGGGTGGGGGGGGGGGGTTAAACCAGGTTCTAGGGTGCACCAAACCTCATCAACCAAATAAAACGGGACACTGTTACAAAGAAATCCCCGCCATGAACTATTATCTAACCAACAAGGCAGCATTAATAGGCAAGGTTACGTCGTTGTCTTTCCTATCACACCGCAAGTTACACATGTTATGGAGTTATGTTTGTAAATTCAATAGTGCGACCATTATTAATGTTGTGCGAGTATCATGTTAGTGACTGGTTCATTTGAGTATAGTCTATTAAATCAGATATGTTGTTTGGGTTAACAGTTTCCAAGGACATCATAGGTTTCTCTTTATTGTTTATTGACTAAAACCTTTTCAGGGAAGTACTGATAATTGCAATTGTCAATACATAAATAAATAATTAAAGATGGTTGGTTGGTTGATTGTTTTTTTACTTAATTTTCAGCACATTTTAGGCTATACGTGACGGTCGGATTTTTAGTGGTGGGGGCAGACCATCCACCTTTTCCTGGGTAGAACCAGTACTGTATACCTCTCCCGCATCCGTAAGAATCGACACTTTCTCATTTACAAGCCGAGCTCCCTGTGGGATTCGGTGAGAGGCTTTACCATCCCGGACACGAATGCAAATTGAAGAACACAGGAGAACAAGAACACGGGAACAAGAACACGGAAGAACAAGAACACGGGAGAACAAGAACACAGGAGAACAAAAACACGGGAAAACAAGAACACGGGAGAACAAGAACACAGGAGAACAAGAACACGGGAGAACAAGAACACGGGAGAACAAGAACACAGGAGAACAAGAACACAGGAGAACAAGAACACAGGAGAACAAGAACACGGAGAACAAGAACACGGGAGAACAAGAACACGGGAGAACAAGAACACGGGAGAACAAGAAATCAGGAAAACATGAACACAGGCGAACAAGAACACAGGAGAACAAGAACACAGGCGAACAATAGAAATCGGAATACACCAGGGGCCTGTCTTATTAAACATCTACGATAATTTTGATTTAAGTTAGAATCTAAAATTCTTTGCTTTTCTTAACAATTACATTAAAATCAAAATAAAAATAAACTGTGTGTATGATTCTGAATGTTCTGCTAGTTCAACACATTTTGTTTTTAAATGTAAATGCTTTCCATTGGAATGTTAGAAGAAATTTAATTTTGACTAACGATCAAAATAATCGTATTATTTTTAATAAAACGCACCCCTGACTATCAAGGTTATAGTGACCTTAATTGTTAATCGATGCTATGATAATTATAAACATACTATTATTTCTTTACTTGTGGCTTGTGTAACATTTGTTTGCAAGATTCGGTTGCTATTGCCAATAAAACAAAACAGAAGTTCGTGCCTTTATAGGCTTTTGTTTTTTATATTCATATATATATATATATATATAATCATGCAATTATCAGATTATGCGTTATACTTATATTGCCTATTAATGCTCGCGGGGACATCTTTTATTACACAGTTATGTTTTATTAGAATTGCAGTAGGTAAGAGTGAGGTTTGGTGCACCCTAGAACCTGGTTTAAATCCCCAGAGGCATATTTTGCCAAGGATCATGCCAAGTGTCAACCCTTGTGTTTGTGATGTCTTATTTTGCCTTTTATTCATCTTTGTAGTTATTGCTTGTTTCTGTGCGTGTGTTTGGTTGACTGTGGTCGTTGAATGCTACCTGTTCAACTTTCATTGCGTTATTCAGTAACATGTTCAATCACCGATTAATAACTGTGCATCATGTGGTAGAATCGATTTATAGATTTAAATAGAGGGAAACAATTATTTGCCATTGAACATAATCAATACAAGTTGTTTAGAGCTTATTCGTAAACGTTTGGGTTTAAGATGAAGCATTTCATTATACAAAGTGCTGTGCATGAAATGTAACTCAGTGACCTTTGTTACAACTTTCCTTTTGTCATGAACTTTAGACAAATCGTTCATTTTGTTAAACTGCATGTCATGAACCAAACTAATTAAAATACCTCTGTGACATATATAATCATCATGAAATCTAGACAAACAGTTTTTATTGTGTAAACTGTATGTCATGAACTTTAGAAAAATCGTTCATTTTGTTGAACTGCATGTCATGAACCAAAGTAATTAAAATACCTCTGTGACACATATAATCATCATGAAATCTAGACAAACAGTTCATATTGTGTAAACTGTATGTCATGAACCAAAATAAGTAAACATAACTGGGAGACACATATAAATGCAGTGGTTTATGACAAATATTAATAACACGTTGTTCTATAATTTTTAGAACTACGAAATATTCTTGAACAAAATAAACACTGCTTCAAATATGAAAATGGACACCAAATCGAAAAAAGGGTCTTCGGATATCCGAACGAGTATTTACCGTTTTGTTTTGGAAAACGTTGAGATTAAATAATCGAGTATAATATGAAATACCTTAGTCTTCAGCTCCGTCTTAAAGCGTTTGAAGTAGAACCACATATCGTGTTGCTTGGCTTCCATAAGTTGTGTGTATTTACGCTCTGCATCATAACCAAACGAGTGCAGGGTCTTGTCAGACTGGAGCAGAACAATACTGGGTGTCTGAAATTAAACATTACAGTTACTTGAACAATTAAATATGCTGTATACAGTTACACATGTGGTATACAGTTACTGGAACAATTAAATATGCTGTATACAGGTACTGGAACAATTAAATATGCTGTATACAGTTTCTGGAACAATTAAATATGCTGTATACAGTTACTGGAACAATTAAATATGCTGTATACAGTTTCTGGAACAATTAAATATGCCGTATACAGTTTCTGGAACAATTAAATATGCTATATACAGTTACTGGAACAATTAAATAGGCTGTATACAGTTTCTGGAACAATTAAATATGCCGTATACAGTTACTGGAACAATTAAATATGCTGTATACAGTTACTTGAACAATTAAATATGCTGTGTACAGTTACTGGAACAATTAAATATGCTGTAGACAGTTACTGGTACAATTAAATATGCTGTGTACAGTTACTGGAACAATTAACTATGCTGTATACAGTTACTGGAACAATTAAATCTGCAATATACAGTTACTGGAACAATTAAATATGCTGTATACAGTAACTGGAACAATGTAGTGTTCAGCGTTTAGAGTTATACAGTGTACAATAACTGAAATGAGACGATAGAGAGCGTCTGTAATTACGAAGTGTAAAATAACTGAAACAAAGCAATGTTGGGCGTCTGAAACTATACAGCGTTCTATAACAGAAGTGTTTACTAATTTAAACGAGGCAATGTTTAGTTTAGAACTATGCAGTGCAAATAACTGACACGATGCGATGTTAAGCGTATGAAATTATATAGGCAGCTTAAATAACTGAAAAAAAGACATTGTTGAGCATATGGAACTTGCAGTATAGTATAACTGGAACGCTTTAAGAAATATGCAGTTTAATAACTGGAACGCGACAATGTTGAGCTTTTGGAACTATTCAGCGTACACTAACTGGAAGTAAACAATGTTGGGTGTTTAGAATATGCAGCGTATGTAATAACTAGATCTAGACAATTGTGGGCGTCTGGAGCTCTGCAGCGTAAAATAATTGCACCCAGAAAATGTTGAGCATAGAAACCTATGCAGTGTACATTACTGGAATAATTCATTCTCTGTATCTATGCAGTGTAGAATAACTGCAACGATACAATATTGAGCACATACAATTATGCTGTGTACAATAGCTGAAACAACGCGTTGTATGAATAACAAGTAGGACAAAACAAGTAATAGATAGAGTCTGGTCTCAGCGAGTTTGCTTATTTAAACACAGACAAGGTGTTGAAATAACCAACGAGCTGAGACAGACTCTATCTTTTTTATAGCATGGTGTACTTAGTAACACGGCGACGTCAGAGTGACGTCCGTAATCTAAATTCCTCTATCTGGTAGTTTTAGTACGGTATAGCCAGGCCCATTTAGTTATCCTAAATGCTTTGCATTCATCAAAGGAAAAGTCACCGACCATGCTACAATACAAAAGATCGATCCACTATCGAGTTTAAAGTTCACTAAAACTGCATCGCATTATAATTGCTTTTTAAATTAACTCCCCATGCGTTCCTTCCAACTAATGTGGGGAGACTAGGTTTCTTACACAATATGAATACTTACAAAAAAATCATAAAAATGTTATTTCTATATATCTGTTTGTGGTGCATTTTTGAGACGAAGATTGCTTCATAAAGTAAATTGTCACTTCTATATCACTAAAACTATTTGATAAAGCATCTGATTTGTTTTTGAGTTGACTTTTTACATACGTATTATGCAGGTAACTAATGTTAATTGATTGCAGTTCCTACTGGAAGGTATGAAGATCGCACGACCGGTC
Source organism: Cyrtodaria siliqua (assembly GCA_037043455.1). Lineage (NCBI taxonomy): Eukaryota > Metazoa > Mollusca > Bivalvia > Adapedonta > Hiatellidae > Cyrtodaria > Cyrtodaria siliqua. The sequence goes on from JAWPHD010002550.1 coordinate 7,055, forward strand.
ATCCTGCATGACATGACCGGTCATCCTCTCCTCGTTCAAACAGTAATGTTACTTGAGTTCAGTGACCTTAATTATTATCTTATTTGTGTAATTTGTCATGTCCGGTCATCCACTTCTCGTTCATATAGTGCTGCATACTGTCATGCATAGACATGCTTTGTATGTTTAATTGCTGAATAAAGATATTTGTATATGTAAGCATTAATGTTAATTAAGTTAATTGATCTTAATTATAACTTATATGTGTGTAATTGGGCATGTCCTTACAAAAACTCTTTGTTCATATAGTGTTTCAGTTGTAAATATTGATGTTCACTGAGATGATTATCTGTAATTCCTACCTTGAACGTGTGCAGATTAGCATGTCCGGACATCCACTCCTCGTTCAGGTGAATGTTCAGCAGGTTTTCTTCGTACTCTTTCTTTGACGAGTACGCGTAGCCAGAGTAAACCGAGCCTATATCGATACACGTGACAATCTCCATCTCGACGTCTCGTCAGCAGCTGTTTACCCTTGTCTGGAGTACTAGTATCTTAAAATATAGATATGGTCATTATCGCATATATTTAGATATGAGTCACGATGAAACGAATTGAGTTAATTTCCTTGAGGGTAAAATAAATATAAATTGTATTGGTCAACTTTCCTACAACAAAAGTAACGAGTGTTTCCTATTAGTTATGTGTTCCGAATATAGGTTGCGGAGGGATGGTTTGAATTAATATTTAGCTTAACAAAACGCGTGCCACCAGCACAAAACAGAATATGGCGCAAACAGGAAGTAGCATTCCAGGAAGTGTTCTTGCATCGTGATAAAGCATTTTCTTATCTTCATACCTGAAGAGTATCTGCGTTGCAGCACATTATGTTGTCACAATCTGTTGACAATGAAGGAGCCGCTTTCGTCCTAATATGTAACCAATGGCACACAACCACACGGGTTGCAAATGGCACAGGGTGTTTTTAAAATTAATCATAAATCAATTTCATATTTGCATGACTTAATATTCGTTCTAATTTCAAAAACTATGACAATATGCATAGATGTAGACACTTTAATTAAAATCGTCTGAATAAATATGTATGGTCTTCTCATTTAATATTGAAATATTATTTAAACACATCTATGGAGGTTGTTTGGGTTAAGGGCCTATTTCAAGCCAATGTATTTTATAGAGAAAACTTTACTCGGGTCTGTTAGCAGTAAATAATCAAGCTTTCCATGCCTTATCAATGATCATCTAACGTTGGGAAATAGGTCTTTAATATTGGAATAGTTGTATGCCAAACTGTTGTAAATGTTCGATACACATGGGTTAGATGATAGGTAGGACAATGTACTTTTGATCGCCCGGACCAAATAATATATTCAGATTTTACATTTTGAATATTCGTAGATCTCTATAACCGTTGTCTGTTATGTAGAAATGCGTGTTAGCTTGACAAATTAGCTGTACGAACTATAAAATATAAGGACAAAGGGCAATCTTGAAATGCTTATCAGGAATTGAAATAATCTATGTTATCCAGTATTATTTTAATCATGTTTTTGGATCATGGCGGGGATTTTTTTATTTACACTGTCCTGTTTTAATGGAATGACAGTAGGGTATGTGTCAGGTTTGATGCACCCTAGAACCGGTTAAAACTCCAAGTGGCCTGTGTTGCCACTGACCTTTCCAAGGCGGTAGCCCTATTGTCAACCCTTTTGTGTTTGTGATGTCGTTTGCATTTGTTATTAATTTTGCCTTCTCGTTTGTCTGTTTGCGTGTTTGTTTTTGTGTCTTGTGGTTGACTGTCGTCCTTGAGTGCTGCTTTCCCTGTCCGATATGTTTATCTTTCTTAGTCTTATTCTACCATCATAAGTTATTATTATTGGTGCAGTATCATCAACAGTTAATACTGTGCAAAAACAATTTGCTTTATGCTATTCTTATAAGTAATATTAATGATTGAACAAACGCAAGTTGTGTAGAAAAACTAACGTGACGCCGTGAGATTTTAAAAACTCCAGATTGCCGTGTGTCCCTTTAAATCCGAAAGACCGTCCATGCATTCATCCTAAAGTCAGTTCTTCGGTCCGAACACTTGCATTAACATTATCGCTCTAGTGTGTTAAATGCTTCAAACGTTGTGGTGTAAATGTATAGGTATAAACATAGTCATATTTACCATACCAATAATAAACTACAGTTATTTAATTACTAAACGCACAAAGTAGCATGTCTTAAAACACTCTAATTTCGTCATATTCTTTATTTAGGCGGATTTGTAACCGGAGGCCCCGGGTTCAATCCTCCGTGGTACCACTGAGTTCCGTCGGTGTGTTCTTGGGCAAGACACTTTCCCTCAGCCTCGTCCGTCGGAAGGGGACGTAAACCGGGCGGTTCCGTGTATCGGTCTATCCTCCGAGCACGTAAAAGAACCATAGGAATCTATTCGATAATAAGAGTAGGGCAGGTTCCCGGATTCCTATGTATCCTTCCCCTCCATACTGTGTTGATGAGCCGTTAAACAACATTCAATTCAATTATTTAGCGGCGGAGGATCGATGTCGTCGTGTTTTAGTTTGGATAACATCCATGATGGAAATGCATTTGTTCTGCCCTTTATTGTCCACGGGTTAATTGCTTACATATGACCATGTGCTCCATTGTATTTCAGAGTTCTTTGTAAGACAACATGTGATTTCGTTACAGGTGTGAATATCTAATGTACATAATGGGTAAAATATTTTTAGTAGAAAATCTTGATGGACGGTTTGAACTCTACGTTGAGGAGTCTAAAATAAATCAGGAAAAACTTCTTTCCAACCCTACAAAAGATTAAGGGACAGAGGACATAAAGGGACAGGGGACATAAAGGGACATAAAGGGACAGGGGACATAAAGGGACAGGGACAGGGCACTTAATATAAGGTTATAGCACTCGAAACTATTGTAACTGTGTATAAATGAAGAACAAAATACAATCATTTTGTGTTGACCCCTTGATGTATATATTAAATCAGAAACGTGCCACATGTATCACAGGTCGTGATTAAGGTCGTATATTGACGTGTGTTGTATTGCATATGTACTTTATGTGTATATGTCTCTGGCTTTTAAAGGAGACACTATAATATAATATAGAACATAACTTATATAATATATGAACACATGGATGTTTACAACTATATCCAATTACGATGGCTTAGAATTGTAAAACTAAACCACAACAAATTATAATACCTCCCATGGGCAGGCTCAGTAAAATCGAGTCCACTACATTTTATCTTTTGTTTGTGTTTGTTACTTCCAAGGGATGGGGATCCCCTTTTCAGTAATATCTTTACACAATATCCATCAGAACATACATTCATTTTCTCTTGAACTGTGATTTTTATTATAACATGAGGCAAAGTGTCTTCCATGAACAATTTGATGATCCCGAATTTACTAATTTATCATCTGTTAATAAATTATCATTTTTAATGCACAATTATCCAAGAAAACTTGCAAAATATTTGGTTAGAGCTTACCTTAAAAGAAAGACTACAATCTACAATAGATAACATGTATTTCAAATCAATATTGGTTATATTTATTTAAATCATTTAAATGTTTAACTTATGTCTTTCATGCGATCATGTGATTTTTATAATACATATATGTTTAGGTGACTTATAGGCTCATGGGGCCGGGTGTATTATCCATATATTACTATGTTTCAATGATTTGTATATATCTGTTATGTATATGCACATGTCACGTTAATAAAATATTTACTTACTTTACTTTACTTACTTACACATGACAATATGTGGTATACGTTTCTTTGTTATATAAGTTAATCCTATTGCCAACCATGTTATGTTTGTGACGTCACATATTACCTCTTATTTACCCTTGTAATGTTTGTTTCGATGCGTGTTTTTGGTTTACTGTGGTCCTTGAATGCTATATTTTCCTGTTCGCAGTTTTTATCTATTTTTCTTAAGCATTGGAGTAATTAACCAGACAACTGAGAGTATATATATACTCCTGTAATATCCACCTTCCGAAAATAACTTCAGCACAATAAAAGTGCGTCTTCTTGATACGTCATAATAAGATTTGCAAACTCCCTCACCACGGAAAACGTCATTTACTGATGAGTAAATATTTATGTGTTCAATATGTTGACGCATTCACCTTAAAATAATATCCCAATATATTATTGATGCAATCTCATTAAAATCATATCCTAATTACGCTTTGATACTCTCCGCTATTGCCTAGTAGCGAAGAAATGAATTGAATTGGATTGTATAGTCGCACCAACAGCTAAGGGCATATGGCGACTTTCCAGCTTCCACTGGTGGAGGAAGACCCCAGGTGCCCCTCCGGGCAATTTTCGTGCACGGGCGGGCACCTGGGTAGAACCACCGACGTTCCGCAAGCCAGCTGGATAGCTTCCTCACATAAAGATTCCTAGGCCCCTGAGGGATCAAACATACAGTGTTGAGGGGCAAGTGATTGCAAGTCAGAGACTCTAACCACTCGGCCACGGACGCCGCGAAGAGTATCGTAGCGTGATGAAGGGTCTTATTTTAATGAGATTGAGTAGAACATTGACATCACTATTGACAAATCAGACAATGATATATAGAAACAATGCATTTATGGATATTATCAATGTCAAATGTAAAAGTAAAAGGTGATTTCATGTGTTACAAAATAAATATCTTAATTACTCTGGACGAGCTATATAGTCAATAAAAAATAGTAAATAACAAATATCCGAACTAGCAAACCGTTACAATAATCCGGAATCGTGATAGTACACCGAGCACGTGCTAACAACGCATTCGGTTCCTCATTTTTTAAACTCCTATTCTGTGTGTTTATCTTGTAATTGAGATTTCCAATGTCTAAGGCAACTCTCTATTAAACAATCGCTTCATAATTACTAACAACTCAAATTGCACATCGTGTCCTTGTCGCGATTGGTATTTCCCACCTACAATATTTACTGAGAGCAAACAAGCTTATCTTCAGTTAGAGCATATAGTTCAATAACAATACATAAGGTTCAAACGACGGCACATTTATTCACCCTTTGAATGTGCCTATGGTATATAGCTTTTTGATCTGATGTTAGCTTAACTAATTGAAACTCAGTGCCTAGTCACTGATGTTGAAGCTGCATATGTTTTATTCAATAATCCAGTAATCCAGATGAGTACACGGTATCTAAAACAAGTTACAAATACAGAAGCCAATGACAACGATGCAAATAAATATTAAAGTAGCTATCCCGCCAACAACAGCCAAAGTTTACAATATATGTTTCTGAACGTACTGACGACACGGTATATATTTAAGAAATAAAATATTTCCAGCGGGTTAATATTGTCCCAGATCAATACCTGGTGGGCGGGACTTGAAGACCATCGATACCAATGGCCGTAGGCCCGCGGTTTCGACGGGTTTTAAGTCCCAACCACCAGGTTTTGATCTCAAACAATATAAACCCGCTGGAAATATTTTATTTTTTATCTGACGTGGATTTTTATGAATTTTATACATACATTTTCGAGAGATTGAACATAATTCAAACACGTTTTCACAACTTACATTGTGCGTCCATCACTCAGCACCAAAGGAAGAAAATATTAAAATAACGTAATCGTTGTTTTTGATGTTTTTCGTTTAAAAGGACGTTCTAACGGTTGAAGGACGTGACGTCAGAGGTCTAAATAGCTTTTTAAAAAAATCCACAATTGCCAATAAGCATTGAGTATTTTCATAAACCATGTTAGATATATATATAACGTACATATTTTGAGAATACAAACTCTATAGATGACCTGAACAACTGGTTATAGTTTTGATAAACGGTTTTGTAGTGGTTCTTTTCCGTTATTTGGCGGGTTAGTTACTTTAAATGATAGTAAACATTGCCTAAGATAGGATGTCAATTGTATAACTATCATTTGATATTCCAGCAAGAGCACCGCCTAGCGGGGCATACACGCCACTCGTTTCATTGCTGTATACATTATACTTTGGAAGTTATTGGTTAGGGTGAGTTCCATGTTAAACCTTTTTCAAAAGGAAATGATTAAAATAAAAATGAACCAGAAAATTATGGGCCTTTTTTATGTATTTGTTGGATCATTCGGAAGTATACAGTTTCATTGTTGCAAACCTATTATTTTGAAATTTATTAGCCACACTCACGTGTAAACTGCAAGGTTAAACCGTTTTTAAAAGGGAAATAATTAAAACAAATATGAATCAGGAAGTTATGGGCTTTTAACCGATTTTGTGAATTGGATCAAGATGTGTACAAATAGATATAAAGTCGAACGGAAAATGTAGCACTCAAACACCACAGTCAACCACAAAAAGCAAAGAAACAAACAACAATTACAAAGACGAATAAAAGGGAAGATGTCACATAACAAACATAACATGATTGATAATAGGCCACCGCCTTGGAACGGTCAGTGGCAAAATGGTCCTGGGGTGGGGTGGGGGGGGGGGGGGGGGGGGTTAAACTAGGTTCTGGTGTGCATTGTTGTAGAATCATACTTTGAACGTTTTAAGCCACTTATACTTTGAAAGTTATAAGCCACAATCGTCTGTCAGCTAAACGTTGACGGACAGATAGACGAATGGACGGACGGACGGACAACGCCACGACATAATTTGTCTCTATGGGCGTATACAAAAGTTAGTACTTTTACGGAGAGTACCAGTATGTAATGGTTATTATATACGACATTATTATTCATCATAGGATTATGAAACCATCAACTACATACACAGATACTCCGTTACAATAACTTTCCAGATGACCACGACTCTATAATTTTGAAATGATTTGATCAACTCCAATAATGAAGGTAGATACTATTTGTTGTTTCATCTGAATATGAAGTGCATTCACAAAGGAACTAGATGGTTCAATGATGTAGTACGCCATTTTCAGCTCATTTTAGGCTATATATAAGGGTCGATACCTTCAATATGACCTAGAAGACGGCACATATATTACATTTGTGCTCATTAATAAGGCTATAGGATATTGATAAATCTGAAACATGTATATTTAAGTTTCCCAATTACAATGAAGGTGGTTTAGATCTCGAGGAATAAAGTATACTAGCATTGCAGGCGTTACTAAATGTTACATCAGGTTGTTTTAAAATATCGAAACGAACATGTTTACATTGCCATCACTTTAATAACCCACACGTTATTGCACCCTTGGCTTTCTAAAAAAAAAACTGTTGAGGCCCCGTTGTTCTTATTAGATACTACTCCAATGTCATCAAGCATTTATACTACTAGTAAACGACCATTATATATTTATTATAGTTACATAAATTATTACATTTATTACTTATATTATTATAAATTAATAACAAATACCTAAATACAGAAATCAATATAATTATGTTATCTTAATGATGTACTGTTTCAAAAATTGGAAAAAAAACCAACATAATTTGTGTTTTTAATAGAAATTTAAACTCCATTTACAGTTCGCTAGACCAGACATAGTGTGCTCCGCAAGACGACATTTATCTAATTAAGGAAAGGAAGTTAACGTGTAATGTGTGCCTTCAATCCTGGCTTAACGGTTTATTCAAGTATTGCTTTGGTTTCTGGCTTTGGCCAAGTCATTGAGTGCTTACTATGTAGCTATTTAGGCTGTTGTGTATGTCGCTATTGAAGCTACATATTGTATTACAATACAAAGTCTGTCCCTTTTATGTCAATCTGGTAATATTGACGTTTAGTACTCTTTAGAACTTGGTTTAAACCCCCAGAGGCCTCTTTGCCACTAACCGTTCCGATGTGTTACCCCTGCAGTCAACCTTTTATGTTTGTGGTGTCGCGTACTTGCCTTCTAGATGAGTATCTATCGTACTTGCCTTCTAGATGAGTATCTATCGTACTTGTCTTCTAGATGAGTATCTATCATACTTGCCTTCTAGATGAGTATCTATCGTTCTTGCCTTCTAGATGAGTATCTCTATCGTACTTGCCTTCTAGATGAGTATCTATCCTTCTAGATGAGTATCTATCGTACTTGCCTTCTAGATGAGTATATATCGTACTTGCCTTCTAGATGAGGATATATCCTTCTAGATGAGTATATATCGTACTTGCCTTCTAGATGAGTATCTATCGTACTTGCCTTCTAGATGAGTATCTATCGTACTTGCCTTCTAGATGAGTATCTATCCTTCTAGATGAGTTTCTATCATACTTGCCTTCTAGATGAGTATCTATCGTACTTGCCTTCTTGATGAGTATCTATCCATGTAATTGTTTGTGCCTTGAATGCCAGTTTTTGTTGTTAAATTCGTACTCTCCCTATTCTACTTTTAAATTCATGTTTATATAGTGTGCTATTAACCTCCCTGGCCGTATAGTATGTGATAAACCCTCACCGCACTTAATTAAAATCTCTGTCTGGTCAAGAGTGCATCTTGATTCACAAAAAAATGTATTTCTAACACATAAAAACAAACCTGTATTTGTAGTCCAAAGTAAATCCGACTGATTCTGATCAGTAACCATTTACATGTGTTTACGCGAAACCTCAGCAATCAATGGTTACTCTGCGTTTATTGCAAACGATCATGGGCAATTGAATAAATAGCCCAATCCTCTGCATCGTTCATACAAAGAACATAATTGCTGCTGTTATACAATACACGTTTCTAGAAATCTCCGGACAAACAACTGTCATTACTTTGTCACATATCTGATTTATTTGATTGGCTCTTGACGAGCCATTTCTTCTTTGTGGTCTGTATTTTTTTCCAATAGGATTTGTTTATTAACAGCAACGCATTTTTGTTCAAACGTTGCTCTGATAGTATACTTATATTGTCTATTAAAGCTGCCTATTTTGTTAGATGATATAGCATGGCGGGGATTTCTTTATTTACACTTTAAGATTTTCTTGGAATGACAATAGGGCAACACTGAGGTTTCGGTACTCTAGAAGCTGGTTTAAATCCCCAGCAGCCTGTTTTACCACTGACCGTCCCAAGGCGGAAGCTCTATTGTCAGCCAGTTTGTGTTACTAATATCTTATTGTTTGTATGTTATTTATCCTTGTAATTGTTATTTGTTTCTATGCGTGCTTTTGTTTGACAGTGATCCTTGAATGCTACATTTCCTGTTCGACTGTTTTATATACTTTTACCTGAGCATTATTGGATTTTTAAATAAATAAAACTTGTTTGTTTTTGTTGCTACCAAGGGGATCAACCTTTCAGCATTTATTGGCCATACAAAAAGAGTATGAAAAGAGAAATTTGAAAATCGCCGAACACGATAAATACAAAAATATTGCAGTCTCAGTTTAGTTTAAACATATTTATTTTACATCGATTGCGAAACAAGTTATTGCAACTTAGATTAATCACTCTCGATGGCTTTGGGGGCAAAACCAGTACTAAGCAATGTGAATTAATTATCTTGCTCAAGGATAAAATAACGTGGCCGCGGAGAGGATCGACCCTACGACCTCTCGATCTGGAATTCGGCGCTCTACCACTGGTATCGCAGTCACGGTTTGATTGAGACTGTTCATGAACGGCAGTGAAAAGTGCATTCAATCGATCACACCCTTTAGCATCGGCTTGGGCAGAACTCAATATTTAAAATGTCAATAGTACATAAATTTGAACCATCCTGAAGATGGTATGCATATGACGGTGAACAGGGAACCTTCGATGAGGTATCATCCCACCAGGTCATGGCCAGCAGCGTATGTTCCCAGTTCCTAACAAAATGCTTTGCCCTAAACGAGAAAACAATGGGCGAAATAAACAAAACGGAATTTAGTTGGAAGCAGAGGTTATGGAGGTTATCACAGGTAACAGTCAAAATACTAAATCAAAAGCAGAACACATATCCAAAAGGTGATTAAACAATACTCAGAACTTTTCGGGGCAGGAGTAGTGGAACCACCTACTCGAAATTAAAGTAAACAAAGGTATTTGAGAATGTACCACCGATATCTGTAAATAATAATTGGGCTCAGAAAGATCTCCAAATATCGGAATGACTAACAGCTCATTCACATTGTACCCAGACCCTTTAATATATGTTATATACTGAAAGAAACGCAACCTGGGAATTTCCGCTATACATTGTATGTACAATATGCTGCTGTTAATCGAATTGTACATGGTTCCATGTTCACTGTCATGTGTTTACCATCTTCAGGATGGCATTTTATATATTGAGTTCTGCTCAACCCGGGGCTAGATGGCGTGAACGGTAACAAGCACCTTTCACTACCGTTCATGAACAGTCTCAATCAACCGAGACTGCAATATTTTTTGTATTTATCGTGTTCGACGATTTCAAGATTTCTCCTTTCATATTTTTTTTACGTAAGACCTTTCCTTTCGGAAAAAAGACTGAAACAACACATAACACAGCATATAATATTCGTTCAAAGTTTCATTATTGACAGATTACGCGTTTGGCTCAAGCATGTGAGCAAACTTAAGATGCAACATTTTGCAAACACATCGTTAAAGTTGTTCATATTTCTTTTTTTTCTGTGTGTGTTTGTGGTTGAGTAAGTTCTTGAATGCTATATTTCCTGTTCAATTTTTATATCTATCTTTACGTTTAAAGGGACACTGTCCGTAACTTTTAGCTTATAAAACACCCAATAATTATGTTCGCAAACATTATACACTAAACATTATTCAATATTTACTAATTAAAAGCAAGATTGTTTTAACGGAATTCAATCGCGGTACAAAAAAAAGCAAATCCACTTTGTGGGTTTGAACTCGCAGCTCAAACTCGCAGTAAAAATAAGTGGGCGTGAGCATAAAGTTGTCGGAACTCGCTCCCGACTGAGCTAAGCGGGCTATACATATTACGCAATACATACTATGGTGAAAACCTAGTTCGCTATGGAAGTCACGTGAACGCATAAAAGGTAAATAGTGTGGGTCCCACTTTATTTACATTTAATAATTAAAACTTTTTTTTTTCAAACTCACGAATGTATTCCTACATACTTCTTAGGGTCTATCCTCATGTTTTCATGTATACATTTCAATGAATAAAAGTCAGACAGTTATTTGGTCATGCTCAATATCTGCTTACTTACGGAAAGTGTCCCTTTAATACAGTACTGAAATGTCTCAATGTTTCAAATTTATGAATTTCTTGTTACAAAGTGTGCTGTGATTAAAACGCCTACAACATCATAGTTTTGAACTTTCGCTAACTAACTGCAACTTTTTTTTACAAACATCTTGGGATTTCTTTGAAATATTATATGGAATTAAAGGGACACATAGGAACTTTGAGTTTTATATCAAGCATTAAAATTAACACCTCAATTTAGTAATCCTGTATCAATCTGACTATAAAACTGCTTGAATATTATTAAATAAAAAATTGAAAGTTCAACATTTTTCGTTATTCTACCAAAAGTTTAATTAAATTGTTGGTGCAATATAATCAATAGTTAGTCAAATGTAAAAACTATTTGCTTCGAACTATTCTAATAATTAATATTAATTATTCTAATAATTAATATTATTGATTGCACATATGCAAATTATGTAGAAAACTAACGGGACGCCGGCAGTTTTGAAAGAGTATGAGAGTGGACCTTTGGAAACGGCCGGACACGATACATACGGAATATTGCAGTCTCGGTTTGATTGAGATTGTTCATGAACGGTAGTGAAATAAAGTTGCTACCGCGCCCGCCCACATATCGAGAGTGCCATGTGTACCTTAAAGAGTGCAGTATATACAATATATAGCGGACATTTTCCGAGATGCATTTCTTTTCTGCTACAGTATACATCTAAGCAGGTCCGATCTTTTTATATTTCTTTATACAAATCGAACAGGAAATGTAGCATTCGTGGAGGGCAGACAACCAAACACACATTAAAACAATAATTTCAATGATTAATAAAATAATAATCAGTATAAAAATCGAAAAGGAAATTCAGCTTTCACAGAACACTGTAAACCCAAAAACAAGAAAAACGACAAACATTACTGGCAGTGTTAATAAGGAATAGAGGCATATGACTTCACAAACACAAAAATGGTTGACAATAGGGATACCGCCCGTCAGTGGCAAAAAAGGTTTAAACCAGGTTCTAGGGTGCACCAAACCTCACACTTACCCTACTGTCATCCCTATAAAACGGGAAATCCCTCCCCATTCCCACCCCAATGAACTATTCTCTAACCAACAAGGCAGCATTAATAGGCAATATAAGTAAAACACATAAATCCTCGTGTATATATAAATACAAAATAAATAATAGCCTAGAAAGCAGAAAAGAAGGTTCGCAATGACTTGGCAGAAGCTAGAGCAACAAGAGAATAAACCATTGAGGGATGACAAGACAGGATTGCAGACAGACGAGGTTTATTACATCAAAACATATAAAGTTTGACAATAGTGTCAGTGTAAGTAAAGATATCACTGCCATGTCATATTCGTTAAAAGGACACAAGGAAATCAGGAATAGTTTATCATGCATTAAAATGTGCGTCTCGGTTTATTAATCCATTATCAGTTTGACGTCAATAATTACTGAAAAGGTGATCCCTTGGAAGCAACAAACTCAAACAAGTGAGAAAATTAGCAGACTCGGTTTAGCAGAACGTTTGTTCATGAGAGGTAATTATAAGACGCAACACCTCTCACGCCTCCTAGCATATTATTGGTGAAATGTAATCAACTGCTAGTAATATGCAAAAATAATTTTCTTTATACACCTTTTGTAATTAATATTAATGATTGAACAAATGCAATTTATATAGAAAAACTAACGGGACTCCTTTAGCTTTTAACAAATTAAGATTGGCGTGTGTCCCTTTAACAAACTATGCAGCATAAATAGGCAATATAAGTAAAACACAAAGGCGATAATGTATATATAAATATAAAAAAAGCAAAAGCTAGAAAGCAGCAAAGCAAGTTCTCAATGACTTGGCAGAAGCCAGAGCAACAAGGGAAAAACAATAAGGGCACGAAAGGACAAAATTGCTGGCAAACATCAAATGTTGCTGTACTTTTAGGATTTTGATAGACATCATCATAGGGTCCACAGTCTGTTCTGCCATCACACAATCAAAGAGGAAAGCATAGTGGCGAACTGTAAGTTGGTCAAACACTAAATATGCAGCGCCATAACCTCTTTCGATAAGTTTTTAACAAATGTAACGCAGATTGTATGAACATAATTATTATCAAGTATCGTACGAAGTTTCTATATCACGTCACACTATCTAAGTCAGGTTCCGATAGTCCTTGTGGCATTAGAGTTTTTAAATTCTTAAATTAAATTTATAATATAAAAGCAAATCATGGTTACGATGGTAGTGGTAATGGTAGCCCTGATGGAGTGGCATTTTAGTTATACAAAAGGTTACGAATATTAAAGTCCTCAAGAGAAGAAATATAAAAAGATCGGACAGGGAAAGTAGCATTCAAGGAGGACAGTAAACCACAAAACACAGAAACAAACACGCAAACAGACAAACAAGAAGGCAAAAGCAATGATAAATGCAAACGACATCACAAACACAAAAGGGTTGACAATAGGGCTACCGCCTTGGAACGGTCATTCAACTCGAATACAAGTTCTAGAGAAACAATGAAAGAGGAGAAATATATACCACACATGATGTTACTCTGGGAACATTTCCGTATAAGTAGTTTAATTAACAATATCGAAATCAAAATCTCTCTTGTCATAATGTGCTTCTTTTATTCATTCATTTCAGAGATACAAATCGAGAAAAGAATCTACAGTAACAGAAATAGTAGCTTTGTTAAGTTGTAGTCCTTTAGTGTATATATTATTTACCATAGTAGAAAAGAAAGAGTTATCAATGTTTTTACTATATCATCTAAAAATCGAAAGCTATCATTAAAAGCTTCAATGACATCTGCCTGATATCTGAAAAACTCATCATGAAAAAATGTTCTCTAGTAAAAGCCTATTGAGTAAGTGCAATAAGCTTGCATTTAATGAGGTGTACGGTGATGTTGTATATAGTGTAGAAAAGTCATAAGTACTTTTAGATGAACTTGGTGTTTATTGTAGATTTTATCAAGCATATCTCCTGATTTTCTTATTAATTCCAGAGTTGTTATAAGCTTTAGCAAAACTCGTTTGATGTTATCTCTATCGGCAAAAAGATAAGAGGTTAAACGTTTGTAGATGTTTGTAGTGGTGCAGGCACAAGAATAAGAAATAAAAGGGGCGTTATAAGGTTGTATGTGAAATTTAGAAATCCGGTACAAAGGTAGAAGGTTCGTTTGCTTTTCGTCTACCCCAGCCTCGAAAGCAGTGCACTGAGTCATAAATAATTTAGCTTTAGATAGACGTAATCATCGTCCACAATATGTCCGGTCATCGCACAATCAAAGAATAAATCATAGTGGCGAACTATAAATGGTTCAACCACTAAACATGCAGTGCGTTCCAAAATGATAGGGTCAAGGATTTTACAAAGTTTGTAAATCAAGTCGCCCAAGAAGTTGAGAAACATACCTCATAAGATGCTACTGTGGTTACATCCCTGTCTAAGCAGTGATAATTAACGAAATGTAAATCATCGCTCTTGTCAGATTGTTATAAATTAACATTAACAAATAAATCTAAGGGACAGTAGGAGCATGTGTGTATATAACAATGATCTGTTGCAGCACAGTTGTCAAATAAATAGCAAAAACCGTGCTGTTGCATAATGATTGTGCTCAATACCTACAAATACCTAAGTATATGTTAAATTTAAATTAGGAAACAATGATTCATCCCATTTGAATATTTCCTGATTGTCCATTTTAATGTCAGCGACAATAAAACACTAATGAAATGGTAATTAGACAAGAACCGTTTAAAATTAGTATAAATCTATACTGAATTTAAATATTAAACATATTTAAATTTTAAATTGAATTAAAAAGTGTGCGCTTAATCACAAGTGTCAAACTGCATGTAACACTAAATGTCACTTACACGGTACTTGGAATCATAAACAGATCATGGAGAAAGGTAACAGCAACTTTCATAGCAGGGGCGTCAGTATAAAAATGGTCATAAACATGAACATAGCCGCAGAAACATTTAGTTTCGATGGCAAAAATAAACTCGGTATTTACAAAAGATAATACTATTACGATGTAAATAAAAACAAGCTTTTAATGAAGCAAATGAGTCAGTATAAACAAATGCAAAATAATAAGACATCGTAGGCATGGTATGATTTCTCATATATGATGATGATGTTTTAGAAAAACTAGTATTTATAGTAACATAACCAATTCAATACCAGGAAAACGCAAATTGTTTTTTTACCATAAGTGGTATAAGTGGAGCAAAACTTTCTTATATTAGTTGGTATACAGTTGGAACATATCGAGGATTGAGTGGAAAACTGTTGTAACTATATATAAATAAAGAACAAGATACAATAAGACTAAGCCCTCGATATGACCTATAGTAAGGGTACAATAATAATAATTTCAAATTTCATTTACATACTAATTGTCTCAGAATCTGTTTTATTGCACGAGCAATGTATTCAGGTTTGGCCGTGCAAAACATGGCGAGTTACTGGCCGTGCAATTTGAGCTGGTTTATTCGCCGTGCAAAACATGGTGATTTACTGACCATGGTTTATAGACCGTGCAATACATCTTGTTTATTGACCGTGCAATTCAAGCTGGTTTATTGACCGTGCAATGCAGCATTCTGCTTTATTGACCGCGCAAATTAAGCTGGTTTTTTGAACGTGCAATTCAAGCTGGTTTATTGACCGTGCAATGCATGCTGGTTTAATGACCGTACAATGCATGCTGGTTTATTGACCGTGCAATTCAATCTGGTTTATTGACCATGCAATTCAAGCTGGTTTATTGAAAGTGCATGGATGCTGGTTTATTCGCCGTGCAATTCAAGCTGGTTTCTTGACCGTGCAATGCATGCTGGTTAATTGACCGTGCAATGCATGCTGGTTTAGTGACCGTGCGATTCAAGAATGTTTATTGACCGTGCAATTCAAGCTGGTTTATTGAAAGTGCAATGCATGTTGGTTTATTCGCCGTGCAATTCAAGCTGGTTTATTGACCGTGCTATTCAAGAATGTGTATTGACCGTGCAATTCAAGCTGGTTTATTGACCGTGTAATGCATGCTGGTTTATTGACTGTGCAATGCCTGCTGGTTTATTGACTGCTCAATGCATACTGGTTTCTTGACCGTGCAATTCAAGCTGGTTTATTGAAAGTGCTATTCAAGCTGGATTATTGATCGTGCAATGCATGCTGGTTTATTGACAGTTTAATTCCAGCTGGTTTATTGGCCATGCAATGCATGCTTGTTTATTGACCATGCAATGCTTGCTGGTTTATTGACCTTGCAATGCATGCTTTTTTATTGACCGTGACCTCCATGCTGGTTATTGACCGTACAATGCATGCTAGTTTACTGACCGTACAATGCAAGGTGGTTTATTGACATGACAATGCTTGCTGGTTTATCAACCGTGCAATGCATGCTGGTTTATTGACTGTTCAATGCATGCTGGTTTATTAACGTACAATGCGTGCTCTTACATTGACCGTACAATTCAAGCTGGTTTATTGATCGTGCAATGCATGCCGGTTTATTCGCCGTGCAATTCAAGCTGGTTTATTGACCGTGCAATGCATGCTGGTTTATTGACCGTGCGATTCAAGAAAGTTTATTGACCGTGCAATTCAATCTGGTTTATTGAACGTGCAATGCATGCTGGTTTAATGACCGTGCAATTCAAGCTGGTTTCTTGACCGTGCAATGCATGCTGATTTATTGACCGTACAATGCATGCTGGTTTATTAACGTACAATGCATGCTGGTTTATTGACCGTGCAATTCAAACTGGTTTATTGACCATGAAATGCACGCTGGTTTATTGACCGTGCAATTCAAGCTGGTTTATTGGTCGTGCAATCCAAGCTGGTTTATTGACCATGCAATGCATGCTGATTTATGAACCGTGCAGTGCATGCTGTTTTATTGACTGTACAATGCATGCTCGTTTTTTGACCGTGCTGGTTTATTGATCGTGCAATGTATTCTAGTTTATTGGCCTTGCAAAACATGCTGATTTACTGGCTATGCAATTCAATCTGGTTTATTGACCGTGCAATTCAAGCTGGTTTATTGACCGTGCAATACATGGTGGTATATTGACCATGCAAGTCAAGCTATTTTATTGACCGTGTAATGCATGTTGGTTTATTGACAGTGCAATGCATGCTGGCTTATTGACCGTGCAATTCATTCTGGTTTATTGACCGTGCAATGCATGCTGGTTTAATGACCATGCAATACATGCTGGTTTATTGACCGTGCAATTCAAGCTGGTTTATTGACTGTACATTGCATGCTGGTTTATTAACCGTGCAATGCATGCTGGTTTATTGACAGTGCAATTAAACCCGGTTTATTGATCGTGCAATGCATGCTGGTTTATTGACCGTACAAGTCAAGCTGGTTTATTTACCCTGCAATGCATGCTGGTTTATTGACCGTGCCATTCAATCTGGTTTCTTGACCGTACAATTCAATATGGTTTATTGAAAATGCAATGCATGTTGTTTTATTGACCGTGCAATTCCAGCTGGTTTATTAACCGAGTAATAAATGCTGGTTTATTGACCGTGCTATTCAAGCTGGATTAATGAAAGTGCAATTCAAGATGGTTTGTTGATCTTGCAATGCATGCTGGTTTATTAACCGTGAAATTCAAGCTGGTTTATCGATCTTACAATATATGTTGGTTTATTGACCGTGCAATGCTTTCTGGTTTATTGACCGTCCAATGCATGCTGGTTTATTGATCGTGCCATTCAAGCTGGTTTATTGACCGTGCAATGCATGCTGGTTTATTGACCGTGAAGTGCATGCTGGTTTGTTGACGGGTAATTGATGGTTTATTGACCGTGCAATGCTTGCTGGTTTATTGACCGTCCAATGCATGCTGGTTTATTGACCGTGCAACTCAAGCTGGTTTATTGACCGTGCAATTTTTGCTGGTTTATTGACCGTGCAATGCATGCTGGTTTATTGACCGTGAAGTGCCTGCTGGTTTATTGACCGTGAAGAGCCTGCTGGTTTATTGACCGTGCAGTTCAAGCTGGTTTATTGACCTTGCAATGCAAGCTGGTTTATTGACCGTGCAATGCATGCTGGTTTATTAACTGTGCAATTTATGCTGATTTATTGACCGTACAATGCAAGCTGTTGTAATGACCGTGCAATGCATGCTGGTTTATTAACTGTGCAATGCATGCTGATTTATTGACCGTACAATGCAAGCTGGTTTAATGACCGTGCAATGCATGCTGGTTTATTGACCGTGCAATGCATGCTGGTTTATTGACCGTGCAAAGCATGCTGGTTTGTTAACCCTGCAATGCATGCTGGTTAATTGTACGTGCAAGGCATGCTGGTTTGTTGACCGTGCAATGCATGCTGGTTTAGCGTTCACGCTTGCCAGAGAATCACAACGGTATCCCTTGTCGTTTGGAGACAGATGTAACTCTAAGATGTGAAAACGTGGTTAGTGGAGTGAAGCATTCACATATGCTTGCAATATAAACCTCTATTAAATTTTATTACAATATCTAAAAACCAATAAACACGATTTCATACAAGTGGCATCGATTGCAAAACATGCTGGTATGTGAAACAATGCACTTGAATGTGAAGAAGATGGCAACACTGCTATATCGATAGCGAAGGACGACGAGAACGCGAAAAACAAAGTCAGATATACATGTATCTAATAAAACTATAAAAGCGTAAAAAAAACATCATGTCACAATATGGAAAATAGCCTTTATGTTCTTGTCTCATCATTGCCACTGACAGCAATAAATAGAGGACATTACGTGAATACTCATTCATTATTGAATTTATTAAAAGAGTTGGCAAAATGATATGGCTCTTGTCGAACATTATAGCATTTTCGAGTTTATAAATTTAATAATGAATGAGAACGAATGTTAGGTTCTATTTATCACATAACTCACATATCGACTTTTATTGCATTTTGCCTGTCGCTTTAACACGCGAAACCGACATGCTAAATTTCCTGTTCACCTTTATATCTACTTGCATAATGAGTGTGTGTTTATTGTTTCGGAAAAGTCACTCGTATTTTAATAATATTTTATATATAATATAAAAGTCACTCGTGTTTTAATAATATTTTATATATAATATAAAAGTCACTCGTACTTTAATAATATTTTATATATAATATAAAAGTCACTCGTATTTTAATAATATTTTATATATAAATATTTTATATATAATATAAAATTCACTCGTATTTTAATTAAGAAATAATAAATACGTATCCGTGTTTTATCGGTGAATAAAATACAGTTATGAGTTCGGAAATCACGAGTGCGTTATTCACCGATAAAATACAGGTACGTATTTTTTATTTCGATTCTAACACAACAATAATACTGACTATAATATCTGTTATAGTCAATGGTTATTGGAGGAAACACTAGCTGTAGGTAATTATTGAGATTGAGTAAATTTCACGGTGCATTTTTCTACATGCACACCGGCTGTCAAGATTTTAACAGAGAGGTATGATGTTTTTTGAGCTTACAGTTAAAAACTTAATTTCCTTGAAATTAGACTCGCAGGATCTATGATTTTGTAATAATCCTGTTGCTCGTGATTTTAGCTTCGATTAGGTCGTATTCGTTTCAATTTATTCATACAGATGTTCACGTTGTGGCAGGATGCAAATAACGTTTTCTATTTTCCTTTGTTTGACGGCCATTTCCGATTCTCGTTAGACCAACTTTTTCTTTCAATTTTATTAACATAAGCTTTATTTCGTCTCTTCCTTTGTTTATATCCTGTGAGATTCCCTTTCTCATTGATATTTACTTTAAATAAACTTTCTCATAAATCATTTAATTAATATTGCCGAAATGTGGAGTGAGTCATAGTTCCCCACGCTGTTAATTCCCACGCTGTTACTAAATAACCTGATCGGTGAATCTCATCTTGTTTAGTTTATGAGTGACGTCATCAATATCGGGGTCGTTTTGCAATGGTAAACATTGGCAACTTCATATTCTTTGATCAGTGGGTTGTTTTTACTTAGTCTTTAATTGTACGAGTAATGCTTTTGGATATATTTCAATGGAATATTTGTACAGTAATAACTGTTTACTGGTGTTGTATGCAGGTTGGGGAATTTACTGCACTCTGTTCGCGCTAAGTGGGTCAATCAGCTGTTTCTATATATATGCTAAATTAGAACAATGTGGTTGTGTTGCGTCTCGCTAGACTACTTTTTAACTGAATATGTTTAGGACTGTTGCAAGTGTAATGCTTGATGGGTGTGTTTAAAGAACAAGACGTCTGTAATAGTGAATCTTTATTTAGTGATGATCGTATGTGAACTGATTTCAATCTCTTCCAAAATACTACAGGCAGTGTGCCTTGCCCTCTGGGGGTTATATATCAGTCAATGGAAATATACTGGCTGGCTAAAGGAATCTAAAGTGTATATCATATCTAAATGCTACAGCATCTTTATGTGTCTCGGTGCGTTTCGACTGAGGGAGTTTTTGGGTGTTGGGAATAATAATAATAGTGGGGTAATAATAATAATTAAATAAATATAATAATAATAATAATATATATAATAATGCTAATAATATTAAAAAAAAAAAATAAAAAAAAAAAAAATAATAAAAAATAAAAAAAGAATTATTAAAATAAAAATAAACAGACTAGATCTACATGAAGTCTGCACAATCAGTTATTATAATAAGTTGGTATTACTATTTAGGATTTTATTTTCATTTGTCCTCCATCTGTACTCATTTGTGCTAGGTTTATACATTGTACGCCTCTTTTTTGTTTTCATAATCACACTGGATAATGAGTCGTGGAAAGCGAGCCGAACAGTTCGATGGTTAGTTCTCTGCCGGTAACGTGGTTGATGATCCCACCTGGAAAAGTCAGTGGTTGCCTCCCAGCAGATCCAAAGGGTGTACGTTCAGCTATTCAGTGACGTCACATATCGTTGAGTGACTCGATTGGTTGCAGAAAAGGCCGTACACAAGACGTTCGTCAGATAGAGGAACAGATCACAGCCTCCGGGAAACAGGACTCATTTGTATACGCTTTATAATGCTGTTGTCGTAGATAATGCAAAAATCACCAAAAAAAATAAATAAAAAATTATCATATCTTTTTTCCACCAGGCGTATGCAAATTGCAAGTTCATTGTAGATATGGTGGCGGTAGATTGTTTGTTACTGCAAACAGTTCACACTAGGAAATTGAAAATGGTATCAAAATAAAAACAATATCCTGTTTGTAATGACAGTAGTTAGACTACATTTTCAACTCAAATTGATTCAATTTGCAAAAACAATGAAAATAATAATAATTATTGAGTCATTCGAGAGGCAATTAAAACTGTAAATAACAGTGAGTCACATTAGAAAAATATTATTATTCGACTCAAGGCAGAGCTAAATATAATTGTTGTCATTCTGCGGCTGATGTCCATAGCTACTGCAAATATTATTTAATAACTATTATGAAAACCATTTATAGAGGAATAATCTGTTGGAAACCATCTACTCGATGGAGAAATGTCTATTACGCCATAATGTTAGCCTGCTGTTATCATTATCGTTGTTGTGCACTATGTTTTCAGCTCCTGCTGCTATTATTTAACTCCAAGGCTGTTGGTGTAATCGTGTTTTATGATGCTAACCATGTATTTGGAGTGTTTCGGCAATATGTTTTCTTACTGCGGATAAGTATATCTCAACAGTTTGTTGATATCAGCTAATTTTAACTTGCTGCCGTTGACTGTTGTTGCTAATAAAAGTTGTTGTTCTGACAATGGAGGCAATGCATATTCATGACCCAGAGCGGTAGGTTACGTCATACTGTCGGGGCGTGCGTCTATGATAGTGCGGAAGCATTGTCTTGGTTTTGGCATTATTTTTCATTTGAATTAATACTGTTTAACAGTTTAAAATCAATTCATGCCTCCTTTCTTCTAAATTGACTGTTTATAAAACATCCAATGCTTTTCGTCTAGCGATCAGCTTTACAATTATTCAGTTTGTGTACAATGATGTCTTCATTACAGATTTTTATATACGAATGCTGTTGCTGCTGATGCTTAATTATGATTGGATCTCTATCACTTCTTTCAAGATTTATTTTGTTTCATTCTCTCGAACATTTTGCCCTATAGTTCAGTTTGTGTAACCATAGAGTCCTCCAGTGTTGGTATTTTGTGTAACCATCAAGTTGTCTTAACACCAGTCAAAAGTTATGTCGGTATCGGATGCAATGTGTGGAACAGGTCATAGAGTCCTCCAGTGTTGGTATTGTATGTAAAGTTCCACTTTTTACTTGTTATACAAGAAAAACATTCGCTATATAGCAGCTTTGTGATTTTCGAAACTATGTCGTGTAGAGTTTGGGAATATCTCCCTACATTTGTTTAATACATTCATATTTAATGCATCGACAGTGCTTTATCAGTGGTGTCCATATTCAAAACATGGACAAAAGTTACATACTTATCATAATGCCTCAGTTTAAGGGTATTCCATTTGATCATTGGTTTGTTGTTGGGCCAATCCTTTTAGCTCGATGAGGTTTCATTATCCTGCACCAGGTTGATGTTTTATTTATACTGCACCAGGTATTTTTGCAAGGGGTTCATTGAAGTTCAGTTATCTGTTTCTTTTCGGCCTGTCCCTAGTCAATACACAGCCCTTTAAACCAGTTAGTGCATGGTCACCAACTTATAAAACCCTTCTGTGCTGTGTCGATTCAAAATAACAACTTCTCTGCAGGTTTCCACACTACAGAGTGTGTGTGTGTGTGTTTGTGTAGCTCTGGGGTTTATAGTCAATAGTCATAGTCAAAGTTATATAAACTCCAAAAGGTATATTGCACAATAGAACCTGGGCAGGTTGCAAATTGTATTTTAATAACACATTTCCTCCAAGTTTTAGGTTGTCATACAAGAAGTTGATAAATGAGATAAATGTCATTCCAATAGTCAGCATCACATGACATCTTTCTGTATTAGTTAAAGGGAGTTTACACAGTTGTGTGGCTAACGTTTTTAATGCGGGCTAGTTTACTTGAAAAGGATACATGTTCTTCGTGTATTGCTGTCGGAGTGTTACATGGTTTAGCCTTTATGATTGATACACAAGTCTAAGAACCGATCGTAGGTTAAAGGTCAAAATGCAGTTAAAGACCTGTTCAGAATAGACATAAACTTGATTATCAAGGTGGCAAAAGTTATTACAATTGGGTAAATGTGCATATTATATACAGACAAATGTATATCAGTTGTTTGCTGACTGAAATGAAATAACAGTGGCACACGAAACAGGAGGAAAGGATACATGCTTCATCAGAAATCATTCAATGTTCAAGGTCTGAAATAGAGTAACATGTACACTTTACACTTATATTATTTTTTATTTCTGCTGCTAATTTATGACAACTTCGAAACGTTTAACAATCAATTTGGGTTTGACGCCACACATTAAAGGTTACAATCTTCCTCAAGCCTTTACATACTGCATATTTTTCTGACATTTATTTATATTGTCAATGTCTGATGCATCAACTCATGTGATCCTTGGGAACTGGTTTAGAGAAATACCCATTAAAGGTTCTTAGAAAGCATGTTAGGCTTCTGACCGAGTTTTTGGAGTCAATTTATATAATGTGGTCGTTATTTGGTCTCCTATACTTTCTAGGCTTTCATGGCGTTAGCCTAACTACCCTTTTGCAAAAGAAAGGGCCAGAAAGTGACTAAACAGTTAATCTGTTACGGCGATAATAGTTATTGGGGGCCATTTTCTGCTACAAGAATACATTCAGGCTGATGATACCTGTCTTGAACCGGATGGTGTTCATTTCTCAAATATGGGGAACAACTTGTTTCTTAACCTGTTTCCGGCTGGATTTGAATGTTTCATTAAAAGTGGGGAGCGATAAGGAAATATATACTTTTTTGGCACCGTTTCTGTTTTGGGCATGGCATTCGGATATTTTGCTTTTGATACGCACTCTTCGCTGCTGCCAAAAAATTGTTTCCTCCGTTTTTGGCGATGGATGGGAGCCTGGACACTCAATGATGCGCGTGTCCGCCGAATTTTTCACTAAAAGTAGGCAGTGATAAGGAAAATATATTCCTTTTTGGACCGGTTTTGTTTTGGGCGTGGCATTAGGATACTTTGCTTTTGGTGGTCACTCTTCGCTGCTGCCAAAAAATGTTTCCCCTATTTTTGGCGGTGGATGGGAGCCTGAACACTCTAGGACTTGGAGTGTTTGGGCACCCATCCATATGGCGGGCAGCGAAGGTGTGAAAGGAAGGACATATACGTTTCAGTTTAACTTTATTCAGCTCCTGTATACCCAGAGACTGAATTGTAATCTAAACATAAATTATATACAAATTTGCTGTCCGTACGAATTGCTAAAAAACATTTTAAATTGATTGAATTCGGTGCACTTATAATTATGCTTGAATATCAACCGTGCTTTCAACACTTGCTTAAATGCTTATCAGAAAAGTTGCTTTCATAATGAACATTTAATTTGGTGCACATGTATTTATTTCCTTAATATTGTAATATTCAATTTGCTTTATTGCTTAATGCTTTCTGCTGTAAGGGCTTGCCATAATGGTCTTTTGTGCTTACCGGCAGCCCAATTGTTAAACATTCAATCCATGCCACGCCCAATATTTGCCAAATCTATTAAAGTTTAAAAAAAATATTTTTATGTGTTGTTATTACAGTGCTCTCCAATAACCCCATTGTTTACGCTATTGTGGGGGCACTATATATAATCTCGGAGGTCAAGGTAATCAGGCTGCTATGTTTACAGGCTGTTCTATTGGGCGCCCCCGTATGCAAGGTTCTGCGCGGTACAATATGTTTAAATACACTAGTAGTCACGTGACAAACAACTAAGTCATTGCTTACATCATCATTGCTTACATCATATAGCTTGCACTGTATGACGTCAAACGTTCTCAGCTTGTTCAAGATGCTTATTAATGTTATATGTGATGATGACGGGTTTATATCGGAGGTTGCAGGGTTTGGGAGCATGGCAAGTTTGTTGTAATTAGCATTTCATTAAAATTACTGTTGATTTTGTCTTCGTGACGTATATTTACCAAGTGACGTCATGTAACGTGGCGCTTCCAACGAATGAAATATACGCGGGGAATTAATGGAATAGCTATATTTTATTGTAGAATAACATGCAGTTTTCTCTCTTCTTTGTGTATATGACTGCGCAGGTCGTTTTAGAATAATAGTTTATATATAATATTAAAGTCACTCGTATTTTGATAATGTGAATCCTCTAAGGTTGTCGTTAATTGACGGCAAAGCTCGAAGATATCCGAAGCTTCCAAGAGTAAAGCCTTAGTATCAACCGGTTTCCGAAATCAAAACTTGAATAGACAAGGTGGCCGAGTGGGCTATGACGCGTCTGCTATTGAGCGAGGCGATGTGTCGATGTTCATGTCTAGGTCTATGGGTTCGAATCCGTTGGTAAGTGGTCGGTACAAAATATTCTCCACATATAATATTTAAGGTTTGTACTCGTATTTTTTGGAACCTACGTTAAAGAAAGTTCGTTAATATGTACTTTAATTCTCTCAAATAAGAAATAATTATATCCTAAATGCATTATATCAGTATTGATCTGGCGTCTTTTTATGGTGAATGTTTGTATAGATACCTGAGGTATCAATATACGCTAAGGTTGTCGTTAATTGACGGCAAAGCTCGAAGATATCCGACGCGTCCAAGAATAAAGCCTTAGTATCGCCCGGTTTCCAAAATCAATCTGTCTAGGTTGACTAGATGGCCGAGTGGGCTAACGCGTCGCATCTACTATTTGGCGAGGCGCTGTGTCGATGTCCGTGTCTAGGGCTGCGGGTTCGAATCCGTTGGTAAGTGGTTGGTACACAATTTTCTCCACATACAATATTTAATGTTTGTACTTGTATCTTATAGATTCTACGTTAAAGAAATTTATTATGAATTTTAATTCTCTCAAATAATAAATAATGATATTCTAAATCCATTGTATCAGTATTGATCTGGCGTCTTCCCAAGGTGAATGTTTGTATAGGTGCCTGAGGTTATAATCATGTAGTGTGAATCCTCTATCGTATCAATATACGCTATGACAGAGAATCCGTTTGTAGGTGGTTGGTACAAATTTTTCTGCACAAATATATATATATATATATATATATATATAAAGACAATATCTTTAGAAAAATTATTATTTTCTGCACAAATATATATATATATTATATATATATATATATATAAAGACAATATCTTTAGAAAAATAATAAATAAGATTGGGAAATATTGATATATATATATATATTAATTTATTCTAACATTGGGGGTATCCAGTGCGTTTTGAAAGGTAGTTTGTAGATGGATGTATTTTAATATATAGATATATAGATATATATTCAATTTCATATGAAATTTAATAGTTTAACTAAATAAAATAAACATATGTACATTACCTTTATAATAAATGACCAATCACGTTCCATGTAATAATGTCATTCCGCTGTATATTTATTCCAATTTCTGACAAAAGAATCTAATTCTAATAAATATCCCTCGAGAGTTTAATCCTTTTAGTTGTTTTTCCTTGAAACAGTGCAAATGCATTATTAATTCCCCGTGCACAATGTACACGCATTTGATTTGAATTCCCTCTTTTAAGCTGTTTATATGTTATGTTTGCTCTTCCGGCAGATATTTATATTCAGGAAATACAACACTTTCCCAATCACTTTCGAGTATTAGCTGATCTCATTTTTTAGTGTTAAAAAAAAAGTATGAAGGGAGAATTTTGGAAATCGACGAACACGATAAATACAAAAACATATTGCAGTCTCGGTTTGATTAAGACTGTTCACCTCCACACATAAAATCTGTTGCTTTTTTCTAACAATAACGTTTTCGTAATGTATTCCAAGTTTAAGTCCACTATTGACAATGAACACGGCTTACTTTGATCGACAAATATTTGCATGTCCATACCGTCAGCCTGAGCAATCAATGATTTCTCAATAGACAACTCTGATTTCTTATTGAAGACAAACATGGACTCTGAAAAACCAATCGTTGAATAAATATTCCAATCCTCTACAGCTTTCATTCATAGAAATTGCCCTGACTGGAACCTAATTGTCGTTGTTATGCGATACACGTTCCTAGACAAGTTCCGGACAAACATTGATCCGAACTTTGTCACTGTTCGCGTTGGTTCTTTACGACACTTTTCTTGTTTTCTGCATTATTATAGGTCTTGTATACAAAAATGCGATTTATATCGAGGTTTATATATAAGTTATATTGTATAAACACTAATTGGAATCGCTAATCGGGATGCTTGATTTTAGTGGGAATGGCGGACGAGAGGATTTGTCCCTTCAGTTATGTCATGAGAGATATTCGGCCCAACAATGTCAGTTATAGTCAACCTATAGGCACGATGTACAACTACGCTACAGTATGCACGTATACCAAAATTGAACCGAGGCCCAAGAATTATTTTCTTTGAAACTTATGATCGATCACAATGAAAACAATCACGGATAATCTTGATTATGTTCATAAATATAGATATAAAAATCGAACAGGATAAGCCTAATCTATAAAACTTTGTTTATTATTTAATTGCGACCCATCCTTTATGGAAAGACGCAGTAGTTACCTACCATGAACACCAACGTAAGGACTCCACCACACACACACACACACGCACACACTATGCACACCAAACACACGCACGCGCTCACCTAGTACAGTTTAAGTGGAATTTTCGACAACATTTTCAAATTGACATTAACAAATGTATCGTTGGTATAATTAGGCTGTGAGCTAATAGGAGAAACCCTCCCCCCCCCAGGGGGAATTTTGTAGGGTATGATTTTCGGAAAGAACATACAGTAAGTTTCAAAATGAGACATGTGTGCCATCTGAGCGTTGGGGCTTTAGTGAGTTTTGGGGGAAAACGTTGCGTTTTTAGACTAAAATCGCCGAAATCTGGAATTATTTTTTAGAAAAATAATAAAATATATTAGAACCAATTTGAATTGATGGAATCTTTCTCGGAACGCATCTCTACGTGTCCCAAAATATAATTTGTGGATCCGATGCTTAAATATTGAGATTTTGGGTAAAAATGTTAAAAAATTGAATAAAATCGCTGATTTCTGTAATATATTGGGGATATTTAACTAAAAAATATAAAAATATCTAATACAATAGAAAAAAGAAATATTGTAACCTTTTTGGGCAGGGTAAGGTCCAGTGGTTCAGTAGAAAAAAGTCCCAAACCGCATGATGTTTGGAAATGCCTTAATTTTGGGGCGAAAAATGTGTATTTTTGTAAAAAATCGCCGGAATCTGGAATTATTTTTTGAAATTAGTTTGAACATAAACTTATCAAATTGAAGCAATAGAATGTTGCACGGCATACATATTCAAGTTTTTCCTGACACATTATATAACATATGCGCTCAAATATTGGCATTTTAGGGCAAAATGTTGGAAAAAATGACAAAAATCACTGATTTCTGTAATCCATTGGGTTATTGGGTTAAAATATAGAAACAAATTTAATACAATTGAATAAGGACACATTGTAACATTTTTGGATAGACAAAGGTCCAATAATTAAGTATAAAAAATTCCCGAACCGTATGATGCTTGAAAATGCCTTATTTTTTAGGCGAAAAATGTGTATTTTTGTCAAAAATCGACGGAATCTGGAATTATTTTTGAAAATAGTTTTAACATAAACTTATCAAATTGAAGTTATATAATGTTGCACAGCATACATATTCAAGTGTTTTCTTGCATCATATATAACATATCTGCTGAAATATGTTTGAAAAAAGGACCAAAATCACTATTTCTGCAATCCATTGCGGGTATGGGGTTAAAATCTAGAAAAATATATAATACTGGTACAATAGAAAATAGACTGTAAGCTAGTAGGAGTAACCCTCACCCCAACGGGAATTTTGTACACCCTATTTTTCTGAAAGCCCATTATGTGTAGAGCATTTTGGAACATGTACGTGTACCAACTGGCGACTTGGACTTTATCACGTTACCGGTATTTCGAACATGATACATAGAGCTATATACAGTATACGTTATAAATAGAGAAATAGTGTTGAGCGACGCTCTGCGTACGGCCACTGGGCCGACCCACAGATTTTGCGACACAACGGGACAGGTGGCCAGCTGTTGGCAAAGGTCCCCAGTACATGTGGCACTCGGTCGCTAGTCCATATTAAGAGAAAGGCTACCCGAGTTCGAGTTTCGAACATAGCACATAGAGCTATATACAGTTATATAGAAGGATATAGTGTTGAACAACCTTCGGCCGATGGCCGCTGGGCCGACACAGATTGGGTGACACAACGGGACTAGTGGGCAGCCGTCGGCAAAGGTCCCGGCAACGCGTGGCATTCAATCGCTAGGCTGTATCAGGGGGGATGCTACCCGAGTTCGGGTCTCGAACCTCGTAACTTACCTAGAGATGTATACAGTATAGTATGTATAGAGGGAAATAGCATTGAGTAAACATCGGCTGATGGCCGCTGGACCGATCCACATATTTTATGACACAACGGGACTGGTGGCCAGTCGTCGGCAAAGGTCCCCGCTATGCGTGGTACATGGTGTCTAGGCCTTATCAGGGTGAGGGCTACCCGAGTTCGAGTCTCGAACATGGCACATAGAGCTATATACAGTTATATAGAAGGATATGGCGTTGAACAACCTTCGGCCGACGGCCGCTGGGCCGACACAGATTGGGTAACACAACGCATCGGGACTAGTGGGCAGCCGTTGGCAAAGGTCCCGGCAACGCGTGGCATTCAATCGCTAGGCTGTATCTGTGGGGAGGCTACCCGAGTTCGGGTCTCGAACCTCGTAACTCACCTAGAGCTTTATACAGTATAGTTATATATGTATAGAGAGAAATAGCGTTGAGCGACCATAGGCCGATGGCCGCTGGACCGATCCACATATTTTGTGACACAACGGGACCGTTGGCCAGCCGTCGGCAAAGGTCCCCGCTATGCGTGGTACATGGTCCCTAGGTTTTATCAAGGTGTGGGCTACCCGAGTTCGAGTCTTGAACATGTAACATAGAGTTATATACAGTTAAATAGAGGGAAATAGCGTTTAACGACCTTCGGCCGATAGCCGCTCGGCCGACGGTCCCTAGGTCGGCACTCGGTCTCTAGGTCGTATCAGGGGGAAGGCTGCCTGAGTTTGTGTCTCAAACATGCCACATAGAGCTATATAGTACATAGCTTTGAACGACCCGCAGCCGACGGCCGCTGGGCCTACCCACAGGTATTGTGACCCAACGGGAACGGTGGTCAGCCGGCGGCAACGGTTCTCGCTATGCGTGGCACTCAATCCCTAGGTCGTTTCAGTGGGATGGCTTCCCGAGTTCGGGTCTCGAACATAGAACCTAGAGCTATATACAGTATAGTTATATAGAGAGAAATAGCCTTGAGCGACCCAATGCCGATGGCCGCTGGGCCGACCCACAGGTTTTCTGACTCAACGGCGTGGCACTCGGTCGCTAGGTGTATAAGGGGAGGGCTACCTGAGTTCGGGAGGAGGGGGGGGTGTCTACAGCCAGCTCAAAAACTAGTAAATGATGTGTTGTATTGTTCGGGAGGTTCTGTCATGCCATTTTTTATCAAATTCTCATAAGGTATCAGCTAGAGCAGGCTTGTTTGAGCAAATAAAATGTCAGCCTGCCAAGCACTCCTTGGAAACATATGATGGGTCAATGGCAATATCGCCAGGTGAGAATAGGAATGTTCCATAGAAGAAAGACGGCACTTTTTTCTCTCATCTGGCGATATGTCGTTGTAACATGTATGTTTAAATTACTTTTTGAAGAAAACAATCCAGATTTCGATTATGTTTTATTAAAAACACATTTTCCTCCAACAAAATAAAGCAGCATTTACCATCTTCTGATGGGTTTTCTGGTATATTATTGCACATTGGACTGCAAAAATGTTACAATATTTTTTTTCCCATTATTTCTATGCACTTTTAATTGTTTCCCAATACCTCAATGCATTACAGAAATCGGCGATTTTAGTCATTTTTTCAACATTTTGCCCTAAAATATAAATACTTGAGCATATATATTATATCTGATACAATAAATGACTTGGATATGTATAGTGTGCAACATTTTATTGCTTCAATTTGATAAGTTTATGTTCAAACTATTTTCAAAAGATAATTGGAGATTCCGTTGATTTTTTACGGAAATACACATTTTTCGCCTGAAAATTAAGGCAATATTTTAAACATCATATGGTTCATGAATTTTTTCTACTTAATTATTGGACCTTTGTCTATCCAAAATGTTACAATATGTCTTTATTCTATTGTATTAAATTTTTTTTTTCTAAATTTTAACCCAAAACCCAAAATGGATAACAGAAATCAGTGAGTTTTGTCATTTTTCCAACATTTTGCCCTAAAATGCCAATATTTTAGCACATATGTTATATATGATGCCAGGAAAAACTTGAATATATATGCTGTACAACATTTTATTGCTTCAATTTGATCAGTTTATGTTGAACTAATTTTAAAAAACAATTCCAGATTCCGGCGATTTTTGACAAAAATACACATTTTTCGCCCCAAAATTAAGGCATTTCCAAACATCATGCGGTTTGGAACTTTTTTCTTTTTAACCACTGGACCTTGCCCTGCCCAAAAAGGTTACAATATTTCTTTTTTCTATTGTATTAGATATATTTCTAATTTTTAATTAAATACCCCCAATGTATTACAGAAATCAGCGATTTTATTCAATTTTTTAACATTTTTACCCAAAATCTCAATATTTAAGTATCGGATCCATAAATTATATAGTGGGACATGTAGAGATGCGTTCCGAGAAAGATTCCATCTATTTAAATTGGTTCTAACATATTCCATTCTTTTTCTAAAAAATAATTCCAGATTTTGGCGATTTTCGTCTAAAAACGCAACGTTTTCCCCCAAAACTCACTAAAGCCCCAACGCTCAGATGGCACAAATATCTCATTTTGAAGCTTAATGTATGTTCTTTCAGAAAATCATACCCTACAAAATTCCCCCTGGGGGGGGAGGGGGGTCTACAGCCAGCTCAAGAACTAAATATCGGAGATAGTGTGCTCATAACAGTGATTGTTTACTCTTCGGTTGTCACGCAATCCACATACGATGTAGAAACAAACCTGTTTCCATGCACTACAGAATCATAAACCCGTTTTAATGTTCAGAGAAATGTTTGTTTTTCTTTGTGATGACAACGTCGCTGTAACACTGCTTAATTGGTTTGTTAGACAATTATCATCTACAATTACTGAACCATGGTATATAGAATATTTACATATTTAATAGAGACACAAGTGGTGCGTTTAATCTTGTGCATGCAATGCTACATGGGTGTGATCAGATTGATATAGTAAATGGATGATTGCCAAAGGAAACAGCTTCCTTCAACAAAATAGATGCGCCAGCCAAACAGACAGCAGGCTAAGAAATCTATGATTTTTTAAATCGTTATTTCATACAAAGAAATATAAAAAGATCGGACAGGGAATGTAGCATTAAAGGAGAACAGTCAACCACAAAACACAGAAACAAACACGCAAACAGACAAACAAGAAGGCAACTTGATATAAAAGTTGAACATGAAATGTGACATTCAAGGACCACAGTCAACCACAAGCACGTATAGAAACAAACAACAACTACAAAGATGTATAAAATGCAAGATATGACATCACAAACAAAAAGGAGTTGACAACAGGACTATTGCCTTCGAACGGTCAGTGGCAAAAAAGGTCGCTGGGAGTTTAAGTCAGTTTCTAGGGTGCATCAAACTTCACTCTTACCCTACTGTCATCCCAATAAAACGGGACAGTGTAAATAAATATATCCCCGCCAGGTTATATTCTCTAAAAACCAAAGTTTTATGAAACAAACAGATTCTCAGTTCTTTTCAAGACGGGTTTCGAGGCGTGTTAGTTAGCCGAGTGGTTAGAGTTTCTGACTTGAAATCCCTTGCCCCTCACTGCTGTTGGTTCGATCCCTCATGAGTTTAGGAATCTGTATGTGAGAAAGCTATCCAGCTGGTTTTCGGAACGTCTGTGGTTCTATCCAGGTGTCCCCCCTTGAAATAAAAATTGCCCGGAGGTGCACCTGTGGTCTTCCTCTACCAATGGAAGTTGGACAATTCGCCAAAGCTGTTGGTGCGATTCAATTCTAGACGGGTTTCATAACTTGTATGAATCATAACGAATTCGAGATCCTTTATATCACATAACTGTTCATATATTATTTATTATCATGTAGCGTGTTTGGACACTATGTTGAATTTAATTGAATGTTGTTTAACAGCTCATCAACACAGTATAGGTTATTTAGAGCCGCCCCAGAGAGAGGGGAGGATACATAGGACACTATGTTGAACATAAAAACGTGTTTATAGTGTATGTGAGTTATAAGCAAGTCGCTATTAGGGGCACAGTAATTTCAACAAAACAAAATGAAGATTTGTATATAACAATCGTTCCATGAGTAACTAATACTCTGTACAACCAGTCAATATCGGTCAAGGATGAAAGAGTGATAATTAGTATTCGACTCAACCGATCCAAATCGACATAGAAATAAATACTGGTTACTAATATTCTGTCCAATGAATGAATGAATGGTGTTTTACGGCACGTGGATACAAACAGGTACATATTGTGCGGAAACACTAATGAAAATGAACACTGAAAATACATGTATTTAAATAATAAACATAACGATAAAATATATAAGTAAACCTATTAACAAATAAGGGAAGATATGGTAAAATATTAACTATGTATATAAATATCAACTAATATCGAACTATGATTACAATGTGATACAATGTGATAACATATTTGGCTCATTCATTTAAAATCGTTCTAGAAATAAGTATTGATCACTTATATTTGATCCAACCAAACAAAACGTGCATGCCATCTTCGGGATGGTTTAAATTTTGTACTATTGATTTTATGAATATTGAGTTCTGCTCAACCCGGGGCTATAGGGCGTGATAGGTAGCTAGCATATTTCACTACCGTTCATGAACAGTCTTAATCAAACCGAGACTGCAATATTTCGTATATGTCGTGCTCGGCCGTTTCCAAAGGTCCACTCTCATACTCTTTTTCTAAGGTTAACAAGTGATAACTCATGTTCGATCCAACCAATCAAAATCGTTCTAGTAGTAAATAGATAAACTCATATTATTCCCCACTTATCAAAACAAGTTTGATTAAGATTTTATTAAAAATAATCATGATAAAGGATAATACGAAGTTTAGAAATCGCGTCCATGTTGTGATAGTCTTTGTACCATAGTCATTTTTTAAAATTATAGATACACGTATTAACCATTATAATACTAATCCCTCTTTACTTCCTCCAAGACCTAGGTTTTCCTTCAGTAATTTAAAATCGGGAATTCAATAATTTCAAAATAAATTTGTTTTAGTTCCTGCTGATAAAGCATCTAATAATGTAATTATTGTTTGATACCCACATTACGTCAGTGTTTTATCTCTGGAACTCGGTAGTACTAATTTGTATACTCCAGTTCAATCTACTGAGGATGATGTTGTTTCCACAAATATCACTCTGTGCACTACTTTTAAGGCTGGGGTAGACGAAAAGACCGTTTATAGACAAATTGTTGGTATTTCTATGGGTACGAACTGTGCACTCCTTGTCGCAGATTGTTTTTTATATTGCTATGAAAGGGATTTTATTTTGAGTCTTTCACCAGATACCTAGGCAGATGTTATTGAAGCCTTTAATGACACCTCTCGGTATCTGGATGACATAATGAACATTGACAACCCTTTCTTTTCTACTATGGTTAATATTATATACCCTAAAGTGCTTCAACTTAACAAAGCTAATATTTCTGATACTAACGCTTCTTTTTCGATTTACATCTATCCATTGAAAATGGTGAAATAATTAGAAAAATCTATGACCAAAGAGATGATTTTAATTTTGATATTGTTAATTATTCCAATTTAGATGGGGATGTTCCCCGAGCAACTTCTTATGGGGTCTATGTGTCTCAAATTATTCGTTTTTCAAGAGCTTGTACTCGAGTTGAGGACTTTAACATTCGTAATCTTTGCATAACTAAAACGCTACTCCATCTGGGCTATCGTTACCATAAACTTAGTATAACCTTTTGTAAAATGTTATTATCGTAACCCTGCTCTTGTTTCCAAATATAATTTCAGTAATTTAAGAACTCTTCTGCGAAAAGGACTATTACAACCTGACTTCTAAGCCCAAAACTTATATTTAGTTATGTTATCGGTGGTACATTTTCAATTGCTTTTGTTTTCTTACTTAATTTTCGATTCGGTGGTTCCACTACTCCGGCCGATAAAAAGCTTTGGGTATTGTTTAACCACTCATAGAATATGAGTGCTTTTTAATTTAGTATTTTGGCTGTTACTTGTGAAACGCAGGCTTCATAACCGCTGCCCCCAACTAAATTTCATTTTGATTATTTCACTCTTCGGGGCATAGTATTTTGTTAGATACTTGGACCATACGCCGCTGGACATGGGGCAGAAAAGATCGCTTTGTCCATCGCAATATGCATGCCATTTTCGGGATGTTTAAGATAAATTATGTACTATTGATTTTATGAATATTGAGTTCTGCTCAACCCGGGGCTAGAGGGCGTGAGCGGTAGCTAGCATATTTCACTACCGTTCATGAACAGTCTCAATCAAACCGAGACTGCAATATTTCGTATGTTTCGTGTTCGGCCGTTTCAAAAGGTCCACTCTCATACTCTTTTCTATGGTGACG
This sequence comes from Cyrtodaria siliqua, assembly GCA_037043455.1. Classification (NCBI taxonomy): domain Eukaryota; kingdom Metazoa; phylum Mollusca; class Bivalvia; order Adapedonta; family Hiatellidae; genus Cyrtodaria; species Cyrtodaria siliqua. The sequence continues at coordinate 43,136 of JAWPHD010002550.1, forward strand.
TGATTTACAAACTTCGTAAGATCCTTGGTCATGATCACTTTCATAGTATCTTTGTTAAACTTGTTAAAAGGTTTATCAAAAGAGGTTATGACCCTAACATTTTAAAACGCTCTGCGTGCTTTGTCTTGGACCCATTTACAGTTCGCCACTATGCTTTCCTCTTTAATTGTACGATGACCGGGTAGGCTGTGGATCCTATGATACGTCTACCTGAAGTCCAAAAGGACGGTGACGTTTGATTTTTGTCTGCAATATTGTCTTGTCATGCCCTCAATGGTTTATTCTCTTGTTGCTCTGGCTTCTGCCAAGTCATTAAGTACCTTCTTTGTGGCTTTCTTGGCTATTGTTTTTTGTTTTATTTATATATACACGAGCATCTTTGTGTTTTACTTATATTACCTATTAATGCTGCCTTGTTGGTTAGAAAATAGTTCATGACGGGGATTTCTTTCTTTACACTGTCCCGTTTTATTGGGATGACAGTAGGGTAAGTGTGAGGTTTGGTGACCCTAGAACCTGGTTTAAACTCCCCCCCCCCCCCCCCCTTTAAAGGGAAACAACTGTATTTTAGAAACGCATCGTTGATTACCTATATATAGACCATAATTGCTTTGTTTCCTCTAAAGCCATATGTTATGTTGGTGCCCCCCCCCCCCCCACCCCCAAGCGGCCTTTTTTGCCACTGACCGTTCCAAGGCGGTAGCCCTATTGTCAACCCTTTTGTGTTTGTGATGTCTTATTTGGCCTTTTATTCATCTTTAAAGTTGGTCTGTGTTTCTGTGTGTGTTTGTGGTTGACTGTTGTCCTTAGGTGCTGCTTTAACTGTTCGATTTGTGTGTCTATATTTGTACCAGAAAAGTTCAATCAATTACTTCTACATTTTAACAGCAGATCATGTTTAAGATAATATTTTTGAAGTGTTTTGAAGTATATGGTATTGGTAGCTATGATGGAGTAGTTTTAATCTTCACTGGCCAACGGCCAGCAGGACTTATGCGATAGTCCATGTCCGTCGATGTCGAAGTGGCCTCGGCGTAAGGCTTCTTACGCGTAAGCAACACTTTCTCTAGAACCGCTATGATTCCTAATATGCTTTGTGGATGCTTCTGTAATGGAAAGTATGAGACTAATTTCCTTTAAAAAAAACATCATCCAAACTGAATGACACCGTAGGCTGGCACTGTGCCACATATATTCAATGAAAAAGACAATACACAACTCAAATAGTGGTGGAGACAGGGCTATCGAGACTTGGAACGGTCAGGAGTCAATATGGCCTACTGGTTAGCTTAAATCGATTTCTCCTTTCATACTCGTTATATGTGAAAGCACCCTCGCTTTTATCCTGTCTTCAAAGACCAAATTGACAAGACAGTGTACCTCATAGAAGAAAATAATTGGTTAATCGGACTTTCGAAAAAGCAACAGTTAATAAAATGTGTAAAAGCATTAAACATTGTCCTTCTTAAGAACCTCATAACAGATGTTGACATTTTGTTTTAAAATGTATCTCTGGGTACTAATTTATCAAGGTGGTATATTTTATCTACCAGTTGTCAAGAATGGCCCCTCGTCGGATGTCCAAAACATTCATATCGAGAGTATACATGCTTAACAAAGTAGATATAAATCGATAGATAAAAATACGTATATATGTAAAAACGTATCTAACATGGTTTATATAAATACTCAATGTTGATTGGTTATTGGGGAGGTGTTAAAAAGCTATACAATACCTCTGACGTCATGTACGTCAAACGCCATAACCGTTTAGACGTCGTTTTAAACGTCAAATGCAAAACAACAACGCAATGAAATATAGAATGAAGTTGTATATACTTCTCGTTTGATGTTGACAGATAGGCATAAAATGTAAGTTGTGAGAATTTGTTTGTATTTTGTGCAATCTCTCGACAATGTGTGTATTATGATACAAAAAAGCTCCATGTCAGATAAGAAATGAAATACTTCCAGCGGGTTTATATTGTGCGAGATCAAAACATGGTGTTTGGGACTTGAAACACATCAAAACCGCGGACCCGCGGCCCTTGATATCGATGAACTTCAAATCCCGACCACCAGGCAATGATCTAGGACAATATAAACCCGCTGGAAATATTTTATTTCTTAAATTTTACATTTTAATTTACAACTTCGGTCCATTTATGAATAGTATTCGAAATTAAAATATCTTTTAAGTGATATATAATTTAGGTGTTCTGCATATTTCAGGAAAAGTCACTCTTGTTAAACTGTAAGTATTACAAAGGCATATAGGAAAATGTTTTAACAATCTTATTCTCTGAACTCACAAGGAATGTATAGTTCATGTATTGTATGAGCATAAGTTAGCTCCGCTATCAAATGTGTTAATGGAGACCCTTGGATCAAATTTTGCCCCGTCAGAGGTCACAGTTTTAAACAGAGCATTACAGGAAATCGTCTTCTCCGAAACTAGAAGAGCCGATGTTATAATATTCCGCGTGTAGCATTAGCTTATTATATTTTGTTCAAATAGTGACACTGAGGTTCATACCTGACCAAACTCCATGGGTTTTACGTACACTTAGAGATACAATTTAGGAATCTCCTTTTCTGAAATCATACGACAGCCAAGCAGCACGTAAACTTACAATTCTCTACAAAGTTAGACAAATGTGAAACCCTGTTTGCCTTGACCTTCAGGGTTCACAGCGTTACTTATATTTGTATAGAGGGGAAATCTTCTCTGGGTCCACAGTGTGTAAGGTCTTGTGCAAATGGTGAGCTAAGACGGGTTCAGCCTTTACAGACTCTCTTTTCTCTCTTGTTGAGTTATACCAAGGTTACACGTGTTAATGTCCTCAACTATGCTACAAGCCCTAAAAGCACAAGTTGTCGTGCCCTTAATGGTTTATTCTCTTACTGCTCTGGCTTCTGCCAAGTCATTGAGTACCTTCATTGTGGCTTTCTAGGCTATTGTTTTTTTGTATTATATTTACACGAGCATATTTGTGTTTTACTTATATTGCCCATTGATGCTGCCTTGTTGGTTAGAGATTAGATCATGGCGGGGATTTCTTTATTTACACTGTCCTGTGTTAATGGGATGACAGTAGGGTAAGTGTGAGGTCTGGTGCACCCTAGAACCGGTTAAAAACCCCAGTGGCCTACTTTGCCACTGACCGTTCCAAGGCGGTAGCCCTATTGTCAACCCTTTTGTGTTTGTGATGTCGTTTGCATTTTTTATTACTTTTGCCTTTTCGTTTGTTGTTTGCGTGTTTGTTTTTGTGTTTTGTGGTTGACTGTCGTCCTTGAATGCTGCTTTCCCTGTCCGATATTTTTATCCTTCTTGATCATCTTCGACGCTTGATTGCAAATACAAACGCCTTGACCGTTTGTGCAGAAACAAATTTGAAGCTGGAAGGACGTGACCGTAATAATAAATTTTTTATTAAAGTATTTCTCACCATCCGCATTTAGTTCGGCTATATAATAATGAAGTTTCCCTCTTTGTTTGTCTTTGTTTATTAATACATGTATTGTCCTTCTACATTTCTGTATATCTTGGATAGCAGGTGTGCCTGTGTCAGCCAATCAGAAACCTCTTACCAATGTATCGGCAAAAATCAAACTTTGTTCAGGAGGACTGTTCCAGACGTTTGTCTTGAAAACAAGCAAGCGTCGCAGATGATCTAAACTAAAGTTGAGACAGAAATACTAGTTCCACATAAGATGTTGTCGGGGAACATCCCCGTCTGAGTGGGGATAAGTATCGATGTCAAAACAGAAATCATCTCTGTCGTCATGGAGTTTGCATATCATTTCATCATTATCAAATCAAGAAAAGAATCGACAGTATCAGACATTACCAGACATATTACGTTTAGACGTGAAAGAATGACTTTAGATGTTTATGCATGGTGTTATTTGATGGTGTAATCCGTTTATGGTACATCGTTATATAGCATAGGTCAATCGTCTATGAACCGGTTTACCTATTATCTCCTTAACAGATCACAATGCATGGTATCTGACAGAGAAATATCTTCCAAAGAACAAGTACAAAGGATCTGTTCTCGGTCCCGTACGTTTCTTATTATTTATAAACTACCTGCCCCTTTATACTGGTGAAACTAGCACAGACCGTTTGCTGACGATACAACTTTTCACACATCTCACAAAGACATGCAAGTTGTAGAATCACGTTTCCAAACTGGTGCTCTTGGTTTCATCTCTTGGTGCAACGGCAATAAAAGGCTTTTAAACTTAAATAAAACTTTCACAATGCATGTAGGTACTAAAAAGATGACAAATTCAGCAGATAACATAACTATTATTATAAATGATACAGTAACAGAATATGTGGAGTCACAAAAATTGCTGGGTGTAAACATAATAAAAATGTAACATGGGATAAGCAAATTGACAGTGTACAGATATAAAAATCAAATAGGAAAAGTAGCATTCAAGGACGACAGACAACCACAAACACACACAGAAACAAAGAAATTTTTTAAAGATGAATAAAAGGCCAAATCACCGAGTCAAGCGCTTGCTAAAAGATCACCTAATGAAATTGTAAAATTATAACTTTATTCTTGAAACTCTTATTGTCTCATGGAAGCCTAACTTTCACATCCTGCAAGAATGTGAGATGTGAGATATACTCAATACTATAGAGTGTGAGTTTCACAACATTAGCAGTAGTGTTTACCATCTTTCACATTATGTGGGAGCGTGTTTGGTGAGATATGCTCAATACTATAAAGTGTGGTTGGCGCAACTTTAGCAGAAGTATTCCACTATCTTTCACATTATGCAAGGGTGTGGAATGTGAGATGTACTTAATACTATAGAGTGTGATTGTCACAACATTAGTAATAGTATTACACTATCATTCACATTCTGCAGGAGTGTGTTGTGTGAGATTTGCTCAATGCTATATAATGCGATTTCCACAACAGAAGTAGTAGCTTTCCATTATCTTTCACGTTCCGCGGGAATGTGTGTGATATGATATATACTCAGTCTATAGAGTGCGATTGCCACAGTAATAGTAGCAGCAGTATTTCACTAGCTCTCACCTTCTATCATAGGGTGTGGTTTACCCAGTAAACCCTTAAACTGGGCCACTTAAACTGAATAACTTCCAAAAAGATCAGGTTTTGGTGAGGTTTTTGTGTCCACAAGTATAATTTATACTGCAATATATATGAAGTATATATGTGCAATACTTTCACGCATATCGCCTATATTCCTTTTATAAATTTGTATCTTATGACATCATTATCTTAAAGTCATTAACTGTAGTTTTAATAGTGTATATTCTTAAACTCATAATACTGATTATATTAATATGTACCACCATTTTAAAACAGTTGTTCTTTTAATGATTTAATCAAGCTGGTATTAATCATATTAAGCATCGGTTAAATAAACTTTTCAGTTTATCGCACATACTAACATTTAGAAAAATTATGACGTTTCTAGATATATTTTAGTTTTTTTTGTACCATTGTTTTAATCACGTTTGTATATACTATAAATATATTCTGTTTTGTTTGATGACATATGTTAGACAGGCTACTAGCCAAATATATAATCCTCTTGAAATTAAGATATTTTTATTATTATTATTATTATCCCAAAGTCAAGCGAAACAACGGTGATCGACGCCATCTCTATAGGATGGGAAGAAATAACAAAATTAATTCCTGTTAATTAATTTAAATTTTGTTACTCAGAGGCTGATCTGGGTTTACAATGGACGCAAAGGCTATAAAAGTCGGGTTAAATAGTGTAGGTGGGAAATACCAATTACGACAAGAAAGTGTTTGCGTTGCTTTATAGATACAATACAATAATATAAAGTCACCTTAGATAACGCTTCGCATATCTGATCTACTAATCTACAATGTTTTGACATTCTAATATGTTTAGAATATTGGTCAACAGGGTGGCGAAACTACGTGACATTTTTATCGGTTTCACGGCAAAATGTTGTAAACAAACGCACGATTTATGTAGATTTTCGCTTCATAACTTCCTTAATTTTCCTCCGCCGCAAAAGTTAATTCGATTTATCGATTAGCCCTCCCAAAGAAAGATAAAAAATATCGGACAGGGAAAGCAGCATTCAAGGACGACAGTCAACCACAAAACATAAAAAAAAAACACGCAAACAGACAAACGAGAAGGCAAAAGTAATAAGAAATGCAAACGACATCCCAAACACAAAAGGGTTGACAATAGGGCTACCGCCTTGGAACGGTCAGTGGCAACAAAGGCCATTGGGGGTTTAAACCGGTTCTAGGGTGCACCAAACCTCACACTTAACATACTGTCATCCCATTAAAACAGGACAGTGTAAATAAAGAAATCCCCGCCATGATCTAATCTCTAACCAACAAGGCAGTATCAATAGGCAATATAAGTAAAACACAAGTATGCTCGTGTAAATATAATAGAAAAAAAACAATAGCCTAGAAAGCCACAATGAGGGTACTCGGTGACTTGGCAGAAGCCAGAGCAACAAGAGAATAAACTATTAAGGGCACGACAGGAAAGATCATAGACAAATATCAAACGCCACCGTCCCAATGGGCTTTAGATAGGCGTCATCATAGGGTCCACAGCCTGTCCGGTCATCGTACAATTAAAGAGGAAAGCATAGTGGCGAACTATAAAAGGGTCCACCACCAAGCATGCAGTACGTTGCAAAATGATAGGGTCATAACCTCTTTTGATAAACTTTTTAAGAAGTTTAACAAAGATAGTATGAAAGTGATCATGATCAAGAATCTTACGCAGTTTATAAATCACATCACCATAGAAGTCAGGTTGTGATAGTCCTTGTCGCAGAAGAGTCCTTAAATTACTTTTATATTTGGAAAGACGATCAGGGTTACGATAATAAAATTTTGCAAAGGTTTTACGAAGTTCATGGTAAAGAAAACCCTGATTGAGTAGCTTTTTAGTTATACAAAGATTACGAATATTAAAGTCCTCAACTCGAGTACAAGCTCTTGATAAACGAATAAGTTGAGACACATATACCCCATAAGAAGTTGCTTTGGGAACATCCCCATTCAAGTGGGGGTAATTAACAATGTCAAAATTAAAATCATCTCTCTTGTCATAGATTTTGCTAATTATTTCACCATTTTCAATCGAGAGATCTAAATCAAGAAAAGAAGCGTTATTATCAGATATATTAGCTTTATTAAGCTGAAGTTCTTGAGGATAAATATTATCAACCATAGTTGGAAAGAAAGGGTTGTCAATGTTCAGTATGTCATCCAGATACCGAGAGGTGTCATTAAAGGCTTCAATAACATCTGCCTGGGTATCTGGTGAAAGAATCAACATGAAATCCCTTTCATAGTAAAATAAAAACAAATCTGCGACAGGTGGTGCACAGTTCGTACCCAGAGGGATACCAACAATTTGTCTATAAACGGTGGTTCCATACCTGACGAAAATATTGTCTAATAGGAAGATGAGTGCTTCACAAACTTTATAGCAAGTCCACATAGTATAATTGTCTAAACGGCCATTAGTAAAAAACGCTTTAATATTATTACATGCAAAAATGTAGTATTTTCTCTAGCTAATGTTTTTTGAATAAGAGAAATTAGCTTGTCTTTAATAAGGTGATGTGGTAAGGTTGTATATAGTGGAGAAAAGTCATAAGTACTCATTGATGAAACTTGACCTTTATTGAAAACTTTATCAAGAACGTCTCCTGAATGTTTTATACACCAAAATAAATTAATCCCAGAGTTTTCATAAGTTTTATCACAATATAGTTTAACGTGATCTTTAACGGCGGTAAGACAAGAAGTTAAAAGTTTGGAGATGTTTGTTGTGGTGCTAGAATTAGAAATAAAGTCTTGGAAACGAAATAAAGCTATGACAGTGTACATTTTAGGAAAAATGTGCAAAGTGAATCAAAGAGCTTTTTGCGGCGGAGGAAAGAGCTCACATTGTAATGGTATGTGCGCTTTACGTGATCACAATTCAATCTGAATTGAGAAATAAGAAATGTTCCAGTGAAATTTCGTGAAATTCCGTTAGATTTAGATTTTAGTAATCAAATAAAAGACGCGAACAACAGACGGACGGACACGGACGATGTGCCGTAGGATAAGCTCTGCTAATAAATATAAAAATCAATAAATGTGATACAAACTGTAACTGTATGTGTATATTGCCAACGACTGCATAACAAGGTGACGGGTGAAACAATAATTAACGGCGTCGTCACGATCTACAATACAGCCCTGCAGTAAAGTATCGTTTACAAGTGAGATAATCTACACCGGGGATCGTTCGTTTTCATAACATTGAAGAAACAGAAACCATATATTGACATGTGCAAACAGTAGCTTCAATAGTTAATAGAAATACGAAACAGTATCGATATAAATTAATCAAGCAAATGGATACAGTACACCGTTTGGGAGGGCTTTCAGGTCAACATATATTATAGATGAAAAATCATAGTCATCGACAATTAACAATATCGTATACATTAAAAGTAGTTATAAGACGTTTCTTAATTGACTATTTTCCTGAAAATATTTGATAAACTGTTTACTGAATTCATTCCACATGATATGCTTTGTTTAACAGGTGTAAGTTGTACAGCTATCGGCGTATAGCCCAGTTTCTAACAAAATGCTTTGCCCTAGACGAGAAAACAATGGGCGAAATAAACAAAATGGAATTTAGTTGGGAGCAGAAGTCATGAAGCCTGCGTATCATTTGTACAATAGGTCTTTTAAATACGTACAATGTACAATGCATAAGTCGGACAGAACGCAGTAAACCAAAACTACACATTCAAAACAAAGAACAATTACCTGGCTACAAGTACTCATCTGTACGTAAAGTACGCGACACAACAAGGGTCATCTGTACGTAAAGTACGCGCCACAACAAGGTTTTGACAACAGGGATACTGCATAAACATAACCCCTAATTCACAACAAACAAGTCATTTATGAAACTAGTCTCCAATTTATTTTTTTACAAATTTGACATTGCTTGCCGTGTTTTACTTATTGCCTATTAACGCTGCCTTTTTTGTTAGAGATTATAACCAGGCAAGGATATCTATATGTACACTATCCCGTTTATTTGGATGAACCCCCAGCGGCCCTTTTTTGCCACTGACCGTTCCAAGGCGGTAGCCCTATTGTCAACCCTTGTGTGTTTGTGATGTCTTATTTTGTCTTTTATTCATCTTTATATATAGTTGTTCTTTGTTTCTTTGTGTTTGTGGTTGACTGCTACATTTCCTGCTTGATTTTTATATCTATGTTTGCTATTAAAAGAATGCGTTGTTGTTTTCCGGTTTCCTGCTTCAATTCGTATTGACGTCGAATGGAAACAGGAAACTAAAACCTGTCTTTTGACATTTTGGTAATTAATTAAAACTGTCAAAATCAAATGTGTCCTTAAAAATACAATGTATGATATGTTTGCTTGAGTTGTTCTATGCTCGAATACCAATAATTTAAAAACAAATATTTTACTATATGAATTACTGTAACCATCTGGAATAATGGAACATCTAGGAATGGTTGAGAGTCGCAAATGACACAAAGAAAACATTTAATAATAATAAACTAAAAGCATTCTTTATTTTATGCTTAGCTATGAAATAGCAATAACAGAGTGGGATATATACTTTTATTTTGTCACAGTATGACGCCGAATCGAATTGTTTAAATGCCAAATAATAATTTCTTAAGAAAATAGCACTAGCTTGGAAATGTTCTACCAAAATGAGTCGTAGTTTTGGAAAATTGTTCAAGAATGTTTGAAATGGTAGTCATTTAATCGATAACATGCGTACCGACTTGGAACGATCAGCGGCAAAAAAAGCCGCTGTTAGTTGAAACTAGATTGTAGATGCCCAAACCTCACATATACCCGGGCCTGATATTCACCAACCTTCCTTGAGAATATTCTTAGAATTAAGCCCAAGTATGCAAATTTCAATCATACATATTTCTGTAAGTTTAAAGGATAAACGTTCATAAGAAGCTGCTATGTATAAATATGATAAAATCTAATAAATAGCAACTTCATACGATTGTTTATCTATGAAGGTCATGGGAATATTTGTGAATGAAATTTTAGTACTTGAGCTCAAGTCTAAGAATAGTCTAAATAATGGTTGGTGAGTTCCAAGCCTGGTGTGGGTACAGCGTGAAAAAGAATATCTCAGCTACATCTTTGTACAAATTCGGCAGCGTTTGTAGGCAATATAAGCAAAACCCGGTGATGATCATGTATATATGAATGTTAAAAAAAAATCCTAGAAAACCACATCGTAGTCATAAACAATAGGCCAGTGTATTTACGTTCACCTTGATCGGTACCGTATTCGCCTATTCAAACACTGTTCGGTTTTCTAGACTTTTGTTTTTTATATTCATATGTACATCATCATATTTGTGTTTTATTGATTTCCCATTAATGCTGCCTAGTTTGTTAGAGGATATAGCCTTATAAAGATATCAATAGGGTAAGAGTGAAGTTTGGTGCACCCTTAAAATTGGTTTAAATCCTAAGCAGCTTTTTTTACTGACCGTTCGCAATGGGGTACTCCTATTGTCAACCCTTTTATAAAAAAGTATGAAAGTATCGTCACGTGCTTTGCTTCCGTTTGTCATTGTTATTTGTTTTGAATGAGTGTTTTTGGATGAATGTGTTTGGTGAATGCTTCATGTCCTGTTCGGCTTGTATACCAACTTATAATGAGTCTGTTCATGAGAGGTAATACAACACCTCTCACCCCACTGAGCTGTGGTCTGAGTGGTATAAAGTACAACATCTCTCACGCTCCTGAGCTGTGGTCTAAGTGGTAAGCGGTGTACACGATAGTCTACTTTAAAGCCACATTGATTCGGCTCTAGGATCCCAAATAACCTGATTGCAGTCGGTGCGACTTTTTACAGCCGCAAGATCACAAAGGACTTGATTTGTAGTCGGTGCGACTTTTTACAGCTGACACACAACACTAATCGAACGCTAGTGAGTCACGTTACTATACAGAAAATACAATTGGAAACATTTACTATGGAAAAATGGAATCAATACCGTTCACAGTTACACAATATTTGTATTGTTGGATGTATTATATATTAGGCTAAAACAATTTGCTGAAGTAATTTCCTCCCAAGAGGCATTCTGTCTAAACAGTATTGAATGTTTAATTCAGTCGTGTAATAAAAGCGTTTTCAGTGCATATTTTTTAATAAACTCTGTCTTTCATTATTAATGTAAATGGTTGTCGACATGCCTTTGTACCAGAACATTTATAACGCACTTAACTGAAAAGAGGCCCCCTTGGAAGCAAGACAGGAAAGTAGCACACTGCGTTATATTGAATCGGTTCATATTTTTACCGAAACAGAGTTATTTATATTTTTGTTTACAAGACTAATTATCAACCGTATGCCTGAATTTAAGAATAACATTTAGACTCAAGCCGTAAACAAATGAACACATTGTTGTATTCATTAATTATTCGAATCTCATTTTCATGTTTAAAGAAAGTAACCCGCCAAATAACGGCAAAGTTATACTACAAACTCGTTTATCAAAACTATATCCAAGTGTTCACGTCATATAATAATGCATATATGCCGATTAAATGTATAGGTTTATTCACGGAATCTTAAAATGCCTGTTTATGTATAAAATGAATTATAACTCTTAATTTTATATTCCATTCCAGGCATGGCTGGCTAAAGCCATTTATATTGTGCATATAGAGTTTGGATTCTCAAAATTTGTAGTTATATCGCTAGTGGGATTAGAAACGGTGTACATATGTTGTAAAATGTGCCTGTTGATGGCGGAATACGGACTTTAACACTTTATTTCGATTTCAACATTTGGAGTCTCCTACTAAGCAGTCTCAAGGTCCCACAGATTAAAGCCGGATTCTCTCATACTCAAACATATTTATTTGATGAATATCAGACCCAGATCGTATGCCTCTTCTTTGTACCTAGTACTTGCTTTGTTATGTTTAAAATGTGTTATGTTTTAAATGTGTTATGTTTTTATTCACCCAATTAAACCAATTGTATAATTGAACATCTATAATCATTGTTTCCATCTTTGTAACATTTCATCAGTATGAATTCCTTGAATGTATAGGTAAAGCAGTTACAAAGTGTCCAATGTAATTTTTTCATTAAATTATTTTTTTCGTTAAAAACATTAAAAAAATAAATAAAAATTGGGTGTCATATTTACCGAGTTTTCGTCTCGAGAACACTATGAAACCTAATTTTGTCAAAAGGATGTCAGAAAAAGAAAATGCAATTTTTTACCCCTCATTTCCCAGCAGCAGTCACCATGGAAACAATTGTCCAGAAAATTAGCAATAAACAGTTTCACGATATATATATATTCATACACACTTTTCACGAACTCTCTGGAAGACATTAGGAAGTATATGTTGGCATCCGTGGCCGAGGGGGTCAAGACGATGCTTTTAAAACCTTCCCTCAAACCGCTGGGACCTCGCCTTGCACGTGAAAATGTTTCAATTCTGACGGAAGGCAGGAGGTATACAGTACTGGTTCTGAGTGTCCGCTTCCAACACAAAAATATCAACCAAAGTGTGCTGAAAGTGACGTAAAAAGTTTAATCTGGACTACGTGTGTGCGTGGTGTACGGTGCACTTAACTGTATGTGGGGACCAGGGTTAATCTGGACTACGTGTGCGCGTGGTGTATGGTGCACTTAACTGTATGTGGGGACCAGGGTTAATCTGGACTACGTGTGTGCGTGGTGTACGGTGCACTTAACTGTATGTGGGGACCAGGGTTAATCTGGACTACGTGTGTGCGTGGTGTACGGTGCACTTAACTGTATGTGGGGACCAGGGTTAATCTGGACTACGTGTGTGCGTGGTGTACGGTGCACTTAACTGTATGTGGGGACCAGGGTTAATCTGGACTACGTGTGCGCGTGGTGTATGGTGCACTTTACTGTATGTGGGGACCAGGGTTAATCTGGACTACGTGTGCGCGTGGTGTATGGTGCACTTAACTGTATGTGGGGACCAGGGTTAATCTGGACTACGTGTGTGCGTGGTGTACGGTGCACTTAACTGTATGTGGGGACCAGGGTTAATCTGGACTACGTGTGTGCGTGGTGTACGGTGCACTTAACTGTATGTGGGGACCAGGGTTAATCTGGACTACGTGTGCGCGTGGTGTATGGTGCACTTTACTGTATGTGGGGACCAGGGTTAATCTGGACTACGTGTGCGCGTGGTGTATGGTGCACTTTACTGTATGTGGGGACCAGGGTTAATCTGGACTACGTGTGCGCGTGGTGTATGGTGCACTTAACTGTATGTGGGGACCAGGGTTAATCTGCACTACGTGTGCGCGTGGTGTATGGTGCACTTAACTGTATGTGGGGACCAGGGTTAATCTGGACTACGTGTGCGCGTGGTGTATGGTGCACTTAACTGTATGTGGGGACCAGGGTTAATCTGCACTACGTGTGTGCGTGGTGTACGGTGCACTTAACTGTATGTGGGGACCAGGGTTAATCTGGACTACGTGTGTGCGTGGTGTACGGTGCACTTAACTGTATGTGGGGACCAGAGTTTAAGTTCAACCAGAAGTTTCACTGTTTTGTAGTTAAGATCATGTCACATACCGTCTGACACGGATGTAAAAGCATTAATATATAACCTTATGTACCGTCTGACATGGATGTAGAAAGAGTAAATATATAACCTTATATACCGTCTGACACGGATGTAGAAAGAGTAAATATATCACCTTGTATACCGTCTGACACGGATGTAGAAAGAGTAAATATATAACCTTATATACCTTCTGACACGGATGTAGAAAGAGTAAATATGTCACCTTGTATACCGTCTGACACGGATGCAGAAAGAGTAAATATATAACCTTGTATACCGTCTGACACGGATGTAGAAAGAGTAAATATATCACCTTATATACCGTCTGACACGGATGTAGATAGACTAAATATATGACCTTATATACGTCTGACACGGGTGTAGAAAGAGTAAATATATAACCTTATATACCGTCTGACACGGATGCAGAAAGAGTAAATATATAACCTCATATACCGTCTGACACGGATGTAGAAAGAGTAAATATATAACCTTATATACCGTCTGACACTGATGTAAAAAGAGTAAATATATACCTTATATACCGTCTGACACGGATGTAGAAAGAGTGAATATATAACCTTATATACCGTCTGACACGGATGTAGAAAGAGTAAATATATAACTTATATATCGTCTGACACGGATGTAGAAAGAGTAAATAGTATATACCGTCTGACACGGATCTAGAAAGAGTAAATATATAACCTTAAATACCGTCTGACACGGATGCAGAAAGAGTAAATATGTAACCTTATATACCGTCTGACACTGATGTAGAAAGAGTAAATATATTATACAATTATGGACTTTTCAGCTGTTATACATGATGTGATATGCACCAAAAAAATCATTATTGACCGAGGCGATAGCCGAGGTCAATAATGATTTTTTGGTACATATCAACATCATGTATAACAGCTGAAAAGTCCATAACTGTTTTATTATATAACCCTCAATTTACAATTATATAAAACAGGTCAATATCAAAAAAACAATTATATAAAACAGGTCAATATCAAAAAAACAGGTCAATATCGCTAGATATTTTTTCTAAAAAATTATTACTTTTTAGCCAATGAAAACGCGTCTATTTATAGGTTATATAATAAAACCTGATATACCGTCTGACACGGATGTAGAAAGAGTAAATATATAACCTTATATACCGTCTGACACTGATGTAGAAAGAGTAAATATATAACCTGATATACCGTCTGACACGGATGTAGAAAGAGTAAATATATAACCTTATATACCGTCTGACACGGATCTAGAAAGAGTAAATATATAACCTTAAATACCGTCTGACACTGATGTAGAAAGAGTAAATATATAACCTGATATACCGTCTGACACGGATGTAGAAAGAGTAAATATATAACCTTATATACCGTCTGACACGGATGTAGAATGAATAAATATATAACCTTTTATACCGTCTGACACTGATGCAGAAAGAGTAAATATATAACCTTATGTACCGTCTGACACGGATATAGAAAAATTTAATATATAGCCTTATGTATCGTCTGACACGGATGTAGAAAGAGTAAATATATAACCTTATATACCGTCTGACAGTGATGTAGAAAGAGTAAATATATAACCTTATGTACCGTCTGACACGGATGTAGAAAGAGTAAATATATAACCTTATATACCGTCTGACACTGATGTAGAAAGAGTAAATATATAACCTTATGTACCGTCTGACACTGATGTAGAAAGAGTAAATATATAACCTTATGTACCGTCTGACACTGATGTAGAAAAAGTAAATATATAACCTTATTAACTTAGTTTACAATGTGTATAAAGGTGACATTCAATGCATGACGCGAAAGAATAAATAAAACTCAGAGTTCGAATATCAAAAACAAACAGACTAAAAACCCAAATTCGATAAGATGACGTATCTCGGTGTACGCTGATTAATTATTCATTGTAAATACATAAAACGACTGTACTTTAAGGCATCTAATTGTGAAATAAATGCAATTGAAAGCATTGTCTATCGACACGAGTACAACAGTGAAGGTGGTAATATGACATAATTCAACTGACAATCGCATGATATACGTAGACCAGTTTATAAAAGTGCAATCCGCTAAATGCCACAGAAAATCTAGACACACTAGATCCCACAGATAAAACATACACACTAGATATAACAGACATTATCTTACACTAGAAATCACGGACCATTCATTTACAATAGATACCACAGACCATTTATTTATACTAGATATCTCAGACAATTCAATTACACCATATATCACAGACAATTCATTTACTCCATATATAACAGACATTTCATTAACACTAGATATCACAGACACTCCATATATAACAGACAATTCATTTACGCTATATATCACATTCATTCACACTAGCTATCACAGACCATTCATTTACACTAGACATCAAGGACCATTCATTCACACTAGATATCAAGGAACATTCATTCACTCCAGATATCACGTACCATTCATTCACTCTAGAAACCACAGACAATTCATTTACTCAATATATCACTGACTATTCAATCACACTAAATATCACGGACCATTCATTCACACTAGATATCACAAACCATTCATTTACACTAGACATCAAGGACCATTCACTCCAGATATCACGGACCATTCATTCACTCTAGAAACCACAGACAATTCATTTACTCCATATATCACTGACTATTCAATCACACTAGAAATCACAGACCATTCATTCACATTAGATATCACAGACCATTCATTTACCCTATATATCACTGACTATTAATTTGCACAATATATCACAGACTCTTAATTTGCACAATATATCACAGACCATTCATTCACACAAGAAATCACAGACCATTCATTCACACTAGATATCACGGACCATTCATTTATACTTTATATCACGGACCATTCATGTACACTATATATCACGGACAATGCATGTACACTATATATCACAGACCATTCATTTACACGATATATCACAGACCATTCATTTACACGATATATCACAGACCATTCATTTACACGATATATCACAGACTATTCATTTACACTAGATATCACAGACTATTCATTTACACTATATATCACAGACCATTCATTTACACTAGATATCACAGACTATTCATTTACACTAGATATCTCGGACCATTTATTTACACTAGATATCACAGACCATTCATTTACACTATATATCACGGACCATTCATTTACACTATATATCACAGACCATTCATTTACACTAGATATCACAGACCATTCATTTACACTATATATCACGGACCATTCATTTACACTATATATCACAGACCATTCATTTATACTATATATCACAGACTATTCATTTACACTAGATATCATAGACCATTCATTTACACTATATATCACAGACCATTCATTTACACTATATATCACAGACCATTCATTTACACTAGATATCTCGGACCATTTATTCACACTTGATACCACAGACCATTCATTCACACTAGATATCACAGACCATTCATTCACACTAGATATCACAGACCATTCATTCATTCATTCACACTAGATATCACAGACCATTCATTCATTTACACTAGATATCACAAACCATTCATTCACACTATTTATCACAGACTATTCATTCAAACTAGATATCACAGATCATTCATTCATTCATTCACACTAGATATCACAGACCATTCATTCACTCTAGATAACAAAAACCATTCATTCAAACTAGATACCACAGACCATTCATTTAAACTAGATATGACAGACCATTCATTCACACTAGATACCACTGACCATTCATTCACACTAGATAACAAAGACCGTTTATTCACACTATTAGACCATTTACACCAGATATCTCGGATCATTTATTCACACTAGATACCACAGATCATTCATTCACACTTTAAATCACAGACTATTCATTCACACTAGATATCACGGATCATTCATTCACACTAGATATCACAGACCATTCATTCACACTGGATCATAGGCTATTTATTCACACTAGATATCATAGACAATTTACACTAGATATCACAGACCATTCATTCACACTGGATATCATAGGCTATTTATTCACACTAGATATCATAGAACATTTACACCAGATATCACAGACTATTCATTTACACTAGATACCATAGACCATTCATTCACACTAGATATCAAAGACCATTCATTCATACTAGATATCACAGACCATTCATTCACACTTTATATCACAGACTATTCATTCACACTAGATATCACGGATCATTCATTCACACTGGATCATAGGCTATTTATTCACACTAGATATCATAGACAATTTACACTAGATATCACAGACCATTCATTCACACTGGATATCATAGGCTATTTATTCACACTAGA
This sequence comes from Cyrtodaria siliqua, assembly GCA_037043455.1. Lineage (NCBI taxonomy): Eukaryota > Metazoa > Mollusca > Bivalvia > Adapedonta > Hiatellidae > Cyrtodaria > Cyrtodaria siliqua. Next base: position 61,196 of record JAWPHD010002550.1, read on the forward strand.
TATCATAGAACATTTACACCAGATATCACAGACTATTCATTTACACTAGATACCATAGACCATTCATTCACACTAGATATCAAAGACCATTCATTCATACTAGATATCACAGACCATTCATTCACACTAGATATCACAGACCATTCATTCACACTAGATATCACAGACCATTCATTCACACCAGATATCACAGACCATTCATTCACACTAGATATCACAGACCATTTACTCTAGATACCAAAGACCATTCATTCACACTATATCACATATCAGTCATCCACACTAGATACCATAGACCATTCATTCACACTAGATATCAAAGACCATTCATTCATACTAGATATCACAGACCATTCATTCACACTAGATATCACAGACCATTCATTCACACTAGATATCACAGACCATTCATTCACACTAGATATCACAGACCATTTACTCTAGATACCAAAGACCATTCATTCACACTATATCACATATCAGTCATCCACACTAGATACCAAAGCCATTTCATCACAGACCATCATCACAGGCCACTTATTCACACACTAGTACGGATAGTAAGGCATGATATGTTCATGCCAACAAACGAATTCCGAAACTAAAAAATCAAAAGACCATGCGTTTGTGAGTTTCGCTAGACTCAGAACCATTTAAATAAACCTTAACATAGACATTATGTTATACGTTTTTAAAACAGCCAAAAATAGTATCCATTCTTTACATAAGCAACACTGTAACTGCCTAATTAAGACAGGCGACACTGACATGAGATCAAATGCATCGCGATGGGCGTCACCTTAATGTCATCACATGAATCGTGATTGGCTACACTGTAATGGCGTTGAATGTATAGCGATAGACGACCCTGCAATGGCATTAAATACATCGGAATAGCTGACACTGTAATGGTATTGCATTTATCGTGATAGGCGACACTGTAATGACATTGAATATATCCTGATAGGCGACACTGCCATGGCATTGTGTGTATCGCGATAGGCGACACGGTAATGACATTAAATGTATCGTGATAGGCGAGACTGTAATGACATTGAATGCATGGCGATAGACGAGACTGTAATGGCCTTGAATGTATCGCGATAGGCGAAACTGTAATGACATTGAATGCATGGCGATAGGCGAGACTGTAATGACATTGAATGTATCGCGCCAGTCGACACTGTAATGACATTGAATGCGTCGCGATAGGCGATACTGTAATGGCATTGAATATATCGCGAAAGGCGACACTGTAATGACCTTGAATATATCGCATTAGGTGACACTGTAATGGCATTAAATGTATCGGGAAGGGCGGCACTGGCATTGCATTTATCGTGATAGGCGACACTGTAATGGATTTGAACCAATCATGTTAGACGACATTGTAATGGCATTGAATGTATCGCGATAGGCGAAACTGTAATGACATTGAATGCATGGCGATAGGCGAGTCTGTTATGACATTGAATGTATCGCGCCAGTCGACACTGTAATGACATTGAATGCGTCGCGATAGGCGATACTGTAATGGCATTGAATATATTGCGAAAGGCGACACTGTAATGACCTTGAATATATCGCATTAGGTGACACTGTAATGGCATTAAATGTATCGGGAAGGGCGGCACTGGCATTGCATTTATCGTGATAGGCGACACTGTAATGGATTTGAACCAATCATGTTAGACGACATTGTAATGGCATTGAATGTATCGTGATAGGAGACACTGTAATGGCAGCGAATGTATCGTGATAGACGACAATGTAATGACATTGAATGTATCGTGATAGGCGACACTGTAATGACATTGCATGAATCCTGATAAACAACACTGTAATCGCATTGAATGAATCGTGGTAGGTGACACTGTAATGACATTCACTGTATCGTGATAGGTGAAAAAGTATTGGCACTGAATGAATCGTGATAGGCGGCATTGTAAGGCATTGAATGAATCGTGATAGGCGACATAATTGCAATGGCATTGAATGTATCGTTATTGGCGACACTGAAATGACATTGAATGTTTTCTGATAGGCGACATTATAATGACATTGAATGAATCGTGATCGGCGACACTGTAATGGCATTGAATTTGTCGTGATAGGCGACACTGTAATGATATTGAATGCATCTTGATAGGCGACATAGTTGTAATGGCATTGAATATATCGTGATAGGCCACATTGTAATGGCATGGTATATTTCGTGTTAGGCGACATTGTAATGGCATTGAATGTGTCGTGATAGGCGAAACTGTAATGACATCAAATACATCGTGATAGGAGGCACTGTAATGGGATTGAATGAATCGTGATAGGCGACATGGTAATGTCATTGAATGAATCGTGATAGGCGACATAATTGTAATGGCATTGAATATATCGTGATAGGCCACACTTTAATGGCGCTGAATTTATCGTGTTAGGCGCCATTGTAATGGCATTGAATGTATTGTGATAGGCGACATTGTAATGACATTGAATAAATCTTGATAGGCGACATTGTAATAGCAGTGAATGAATTGTATTAGACGGCATTGCAATGACATTGAATGGATCGTGATAGGCCACTTTGTAATGGCATGGAATATTTCGTGTTAGGAGACATTGTAATTGCATTGAATGTGTCGTGATAGGCGAAACTGTAATGACATCAAATGCAACGTGATAGGAGACACTGTAATGGGATTGAATGAATCGTGGTAGACGACATTGTAATGGCATCGAATGAATTGTATTAGGCGACATTGCAATGCCATTAAATGTATCGTGATAGGCGACATTGTAATGGCATTAAATGTATCGTGATAGGCGACATTGTAATGACACATTGAATGTATCGTAATAGGCGACATTGTAATGGCATTGAATGTATTATGATAGTTGACACTGTAATGGCATTGAATATATCGTGATATGCGACAATTTAATGGCGTTGAATGAATCGGGATAGGCAACATTGTAATGGCATTGAATGTATCGTGATATGCGACATTGTAATGACATTGAATGTATCGTGATAGGCTACACTGCAATGGCATTGAAATAATCGTGATAGGCGACATTGTAATGGCATTGAATATATCGTGATAGGCCACACTTTAATGGCGCTGAATTTATCGTGCTAGGCGACATTGTAATGGCATTGAATGTATCGTGATAGGCGACATTGTAATGGCATTGAATAAATCTTGATAGGCGACATTGTAATGGCATTCAATGAATCGTGATAGGCGACAGTGTAATGACATTTAATGTTTTGTGATAGGTGACATTGTTATTTCTTTAAATGAATCATGATAGGCGACATAATAGTAATGACACTGAATGTATCGTGATAGGCCACACTGTAATGGCATTGAATTCATCGTGATAGGCGACATTGTATTAACATTAAATGTATCGTGATAGGCGACATTGTAATGGCATTGAATGAATCGTGGTAGACGACATGTCATGGCATCGAATGAATTGTATTAGGCGACATTGCAATGCCATTAAAAGTATCGTGATTGGCGACATTGTAATGGCATTAAATGTATCGTGATAGGCGACATTGTAATGACATATTGAATGTATCGTGATAGGCGACATTGTAATGGCATTGAATGTATTATGATAGTTGACACTGTAATGGCATTTAATATATCGTGATATGCGACAATTTAATGGCGTTGAATGAATCGTGATAGGCAACATTGTAATGGCATTGAATGTATCGTGATACCCGACATTGTAATGACATTGAATGTATCGTGCTAGGCTACACTGAAATGGCATTGAAAGAATCGTGATAGGCGACATTGTAATGACGTTGAATGTATCGTGATTAGGCGGTGTTGTAATGCCATTGAATGTATCGTGATTGGCGACACTGTAATGGCATTGAATGAATCGTGATAGGTGACACTGTAATGATATTGAATGAATCGTGATAAACGACATTGTAATGCCATTGAATGAATCGTGATAGCCGACATACTTGTAATGGCATTGAATGTATCGTGATAGGCCACACTGTAATGGCATTGACTTTATCGTGATAGGTGACATTGTTATGACATTGAATGTATCGTAATAGGCGACATTGTAATGGCATTGAATGAATTGTATTAGGCGACATTGCAATGACATTGAATGTATCGTGATAGGCGACATTGTAATGGCGTTGCATGTATCGTGATAGGCGACACTGTAATGGCATTGAATGAATCGTGATATGCGACAATGTAATGGCAATGAATGAATCGTGACAGGCAACATTGTAATGGCATTAAATGTATCGTGATAGGCGACATTGTAATGCCATTAAATGTATCGTGATAGGCGACACTGTAATGGCATTGAAAGAATCGTGACATGAGACATGGTAATGACATTGAATGTATCGTGATAGGCGAAGTTGTAATGGCATTGAATTTATCGTTATAGGCGACACTATAATGACATTGAATGAAATGTATAAGCGACATTGTAATGTCATTGAATGAATCGTGATAGCCGACATACTTGTAATGACATTGAATGTATCGTGATAGGCCACACTGTAATGGCATTGACTTTATCGTGATAGGCGATATTGTAATGGCATTGAATGTATCGTGATAGGCGACATTGTAATGGCAATTAAATGAATTGTATTAGGCGACATTGCAATGACATTGAATATATCGTGATAGGCGACATTGTAATGGCGTTGAATGTATCGTGATAGGCGACACTGTAATGGCATTGACTGTATCGTTATAGGCGACATTGTAATGGCATTGAATGAATCGTGATAGGCGACATTGTAATAGCATTGGATGTATTCTGATACTGTATTAAAATTAAATGTATCGCGATATGCGACACTGAACTGGCACAATATGCATCACAATAGGTGACCCTCTACTGGCAATGAATGTGTTGCGATAGGCGACAATATAATGGCATTAAATGCATCGCTTTAGTAATGACAATGAATGTGTCACGATATTCGACACTGTGCTGGCATTAAATTATCGCGATATTCGACACTGTGCACGCATTAAATGTATTGCGATATTCGACACTGTACTGGCATTAAATGTATCACGATAAGCGACATTGTATTAATATTGAATGTAGGCGACACTCTAGGCCGTTTCCGATATGTAATGAAAATTGAATTGAAATTTCCGATAATGGGAGGTATTTAATACTTTCGGTAATAAATATAGATATAAAAATCGAACAGGAAAAGTGGCATTCAAGGACGACAGTCAAGCACAACCACACACAGACACAAAGAACAACTATATATATAAAAATGAATGAAAGGCAAAATAAGACATCACAAACACACAAGGGTTGACAATAGGGCTACCGCCTTGGAACGGTCGGTGGTAAAAAAAAAAGCCGCTGTGGGTTTAAACCAGGTTCTAGGGTGCACCAAACCTCACACTTATCCTACTGTCATCCCAATAAAACGGGACAGTGTAAATAAAGAAATCCCCGCCATGAACTATTCTCTAACCAACAAGGCAGCATTAATAGGCAATATAAGTAAAACTCTTTTGTTGGAACAAGAGCCTATGATTTGCAGGATGATTAGGCACAATTAAATGTTACCTATAACAAGTTATATATCAGGGATACATACAGTTTCATTGGTAAACTTTTAAAAAGCCGATGGAAAAAGAAAATATTACATGCGAAGGTATTTTTTGAAAATGAAAATTCCGCTATTTGATCGTTACTTTTAGAAAGTGGGTTTTAAGGAACAAAGACAATCTTGATTTGTTTAACTCGCGGCCTCTCGTTATTTTTTCTACATTACTTGCATTTTTGGAATCATTATTAATAAGTATTTGGTTATATTGTACCAATAATATATTTAAACTTTAAATGCTAGATCAGGGCGGAAAATCCAAATTGTGTATTACCTTTTTTATTTATATGCAATGAGATTTTAAGTCAAAATGACTAGATTAATAAATGAGATTTTACTGCTTGATAACTATTCCAAGATTGCCATGTGTCCCTTTAATATGTTTTCGGTATATATGGCTGCTTATGGTTTACCGTCGATTTTAACACTATTTCAGTCGTATCATGATGGTGTCTACTGGTAACATTGAGCTCTAGGTTCACCCGTATAGTATTGCCGCATGGAATACCACGCCTTAGACACATGTCATGACTGACCCAGTCACATTATACTGACACCGGGCCTAGACACATGTCATGACTGACCCAGTCACATTATACTGACACCGGGCCGACCAGTCTTAGAACTATACATGCTGAGCGTCTGTATTACAGTATGGCTGCATTACAACATGTAACAACGATTATATTTCCATTGCTAATCTTGGAATAAAGATGTTTGTATTGAATGTATACCTTATTGTTCACTAAGTATCAGTACTACAACAAGAGAGTTCATATCTTTGATATGAAACAAGAACGTTGATATCTTGTTGATATCTTTGATATGAAACAATAAGGCTGATGTCTTTGATATGAAACAAGAGCGTTGATATATTGTTGATATCTTTGATATGAAACAATAAGGCTGATGTCTTTGATATGAAACAAGAGCGTTGATATCTTGTTGATATCTTTGATATGAAACAATAAGGCTGATGTCTTTGATATGAAACAATAAGGCTGATGTCTTTGATATGAAACAATAAGGATGATGTCTTTGATATGAAACAAGAAGGTTGATATCTTTGACATGAAACAAGAGGGTTGATATCTTTGATATGAAACAAGAGGGTTGATATCTTTGATATGAAGCAAGGGGTTGATATATTTGATATGAAACAAAACATATTATATCTTTGATATGAAGGAAGAGGGTTTATATAGTTCATGTTTAACAAAGGAGTTGATATCGTTGATATAAAATAAAAAGGTTGAATTCTTTGATAAGAAACAAAAGGGTTTATATCTGTGATATTAAAAATGAGTGTTTTTTTATGAAACAAGTGGGTTGATATTTTGATATAAAACAAGAGGGCTGATATATTTAATATTGGACAAGATGGTTTATATCTTTGATAAAAAACAAGAGGGTTGATACCTTTAATATTAAACAAGAGGGTTGATATCTTTGATATGAAACAAGAGGGTTGATATCTTTGATATGAAACAAAAGAGTTTATATTATTATATGAAACAAGAAGGTTGATATCTTTGATATGAAACAAGAAGGTTGATATCTTTGATATGAAAAATGTTTGTTTTTTGTCTGTGATATATTTATTTAAAGTTTAACATATAAGGAATTTACACCACATTTAGTGTCGGTTAATATCATTTTAGTAAATTGGACGAAATTATATAACTTGTTAAAATAACGTAAATGAAATAAACAATTACCACTAGCGTTACATCATTACGTGATGGATTCAACAGTTTTTATTCAGGTTAACACAAATCAATAAAATATAAAATGAACATACCATGTGTTTAATCTCCATTAATACTGTTTCAGTTTCCTTGAGAAACATATCGGCAAAATGATTCATTTGGCTTCTAGATTGTTAATGTCAAAATGTTCAATTGAAATGCCGGTGACAAGTTCCATTAACAGTTTCAAAGCGTTTGCAGAATCATTGATTTTCATTAAATCCCACAGATAGATAGCTTTATGAAAAGGTAAATCACACAGTCACGGAACAATATAAATCGTTTATTTCACTGTCACGTGGCAATAAATTGTATAATATTCAATTGTTCTATAACTTACTTGAACATTGATTCCAAACTGTTGCATCCGCGTATTGCTGTTGAAGTCCGGCTGATAATTTAATTGAAAAGTTAAACGCAAACTTTGACGTAGATGTCACTTTTAGACTTTACCGTGTCGCTTGATTGGTTATACAATATATAGAATAATGTGAGAATGTATCATGAATTAATGGATGAATGCATGTTTTGCGGCATGTCGACACATAATTAGGTCATATTGTGCGCGAAAACCGGTGAAAATAAAATGGGCAACCATGTCGTTAGATATGTTATACAATATATATCATGTTGTTAAATATGTTATACAATATATACCATAACGCTAGATATGTTATTTAATATATAGAATAAAATAAGACTGTACCATGTCGCTGGATATGTTATACAATATATAGACTAATATATACGACTGTACCATGTCGCTAGATATGTTATACAATATATAGACTAAAATAGGACTGTACCATGTCGCTGGATATGTTATACAATATATAGACTAATTCACGAATGTACCATGTCGCTAGATATGTTATACAATATATAGACTAAATTAAGACTGTACCATGTCGCAAGATATGTTATACAATATATAGACTAATATAAGACTGTACCATGTCGCTAGATATGTTATACAATATATAGACTAATACACGACTGTACCATGTCGCTGGATATGTTATACAATATATAGACTAATACACGACTGTACCATGTCACTAGATATGTTATACAATATATAGACTAAAAAGGACTGTATCATGTCGCTAGATATGTTATACAATATATAGACTAATAGACGACTGTACCATGTCGCTAGATATGTTATACACTACATAGACTAAATAAGACTGTACCATGTCGCTGAATATGTTATACAATATATAGACTAATACACGACTGTACCATGTCACTAGATATGTTATACAATATATAGACTAATACACGACTGTACCATGTCGCTAGATATGTTATACACTATATAGACTAAATAAGACTGTACCATGTCGCTGGATATGTTATACACTATAAAGACTAAAAATCGACTGTACCATGACGCTAGATATGTTATACAATATATAGACTAAAAGAGGACTTACCATGTCGCTGGATATGTTATACACTATATAGACTAAAATAGGACTGTACCATGTCGCTAGATATGTTATACAATATATAGACTAAATTAGGACTGTACCATGTCGTTGGATATGTTATACAATATATAGACTAAAATAGGACTGTACCATGTCGCTGGATATGTTATACAATATATAGACTAAAATAGGACTGTACCATGTCGCTGGATATGTTATACAACATATAGACTAAAATAGGACTGTACCATGTCGCTGGATATGTTATACACTATATAGACTAATACACGACTGTACCATGACGCTAGATGTACACTACATAGACTATAAGAAGACTGTACTATGACGCTAGATATGTAAATTATACTACATATAGACTATTATACGACTGTTCTCTGTCGATATATAGGTTATATATGACTGTACCATTTCGCTTGATAGGTTATATACACTCAGAACATTTGAAAACGCAACATTAGTGATTTTTGAATTTCTACAGATTTTAAAAATGTTATCTTTAAATGTGTTTTAACTGAAAGAAGTAGAGCAAATCTTATGCAACTGTTTATCGTCATTGGACATAAGAGACTTTTGTACTATCATAAAATACAATCTTGATTTGAACAAAAAAATAGCGGACTGGAAATAATCGAAAATCATAATTGTTGAGTTTTTAAATGTACTGAGTATTTATACAAAATATACGACTGTACCATGTCGCTAGATCGGAAGTATAGATTCTCTGACTTGAAATCACTTTACCGCTGTGGGTTCGAGACCACATGAGACCAAGTCTTTTTATGGGAGAAAGCTGTCAAGCAGGCTTGCGGAACGATGGTAGCTCTACCCAGGTGCCAGCCCGTGCAATTGTCTTCCTTCACCAATGGAAGATGGAAAGTCGCCATATGATCTCAGCTGTTGGTACGACTATAACATCCACATCAATTTAATTACATTGGAAGTAAAGTACGTGTTACTCTCAGCATCTATTTTTGATAACTTTTAATATTTTATGTTGGTGATCCATTGTGCTATTAATTTTGTATTGGATAAAACTGTCGATACTGTTTGCCATCCAATGAATCAGATGAAGCCAATATCGATCAAAATGAAAATAAAACTAATTACATTGATAGTAAATATGTGTGAGATAATGAGTTAAAGGCTAATTTTCTGACATCATTAAATTCGGAAGATACAAAAATGCAATTAAATATTTAAACAAAATGCCATTGATGATATGGAATCCAATAGAGATGCAGATAATACGATCGAGAATGTTTGCAAAATTCTTGGTAATATTCCAGATCCTTTCATGTTTAGGAAGAATATATCGCAAAACCAAAATGTACATGAATTTGAGGTTAAAACAGTTAATGCAAGATTAAATGAACGAATTCGACGATGCGCCATCGCAAATACCCACGTTTTCTTCGCACAGGTCTATTCTTTTTACCCTGTATCCATTTTACATGTAACTGTTTTGACTTTTTTTGCTACTCAGATCAGAAATAGTCCTATTTATGCTTTTTTTGTATACATGTACGACACTGTAAAAAAACAAATAGAAAAATGACACTGCAATTAAATTGTGTGTATATTGGACCTTTTGACGCCCTTACAACCGCTTACAATCCCCCACCCCCTATTACCGCCCCCACCCACACCCCAACCCACGAACACCACCACCACCACACACACAAACACACGCACACACATACAGGAGAAAACAATATTATTATAAACTGTTATCCGTTCATCAAAATGTTCGTTTGACATGCTGTATATCTCTTTCATAGAAGACTATTATACCAATTAATGTGCAAAAGTATGGAAAACCGACACTGTAATTGAGTTATTAGTGCATTTGATGCCCCGGTCCCACCGATGAGGTAGCATGAAACAAATGTAATTTAATACCATCATCATAACATTTCATTTGAGACATAATTACAAAAAAAATAAAATATATTTATATATATAAAAAATATAAAAAATACCCCCACACCGCCCCAACCACCCTGGGCAGACGTCCGAGTTCGACATTGTACAATCGTGTGTATGGTATCTTTAAAATATTCAGCGACATGGTATAATCGTATATATTGTACATATAACCTATCCAGCGACATGATACAGTCGTATATAGTGTACATATAACCTATCCAGTGACATGGTACTGTCGTATATATTGTATATATAACATATCCAGCGACATGGTACAGTGGTATATATAGTTTATATAACCTATCCAGCGACATGCTACAGTCGTATGCGACATTGTACAGTCGTATATATTGTATACATAGTCTATTAAGCGACATGGTACAATCGTTTTTATTGTATATACGACATATTTAGTGACATGGTACAGTCGCATGCGACATGGTACAGTCGTATATATTGTGTATATAGTCTATCAAGCGACATGGTATAATGGTGTATATGGTATATATGGCATATTTAGTGACATGGTACAGTCGTATGGGACATGGTACAGTCGTATATATATTGTATATATAGTCTATTTAGCGATATTGTACAATCGTGTATATTTGTATATAAATAACATAATTAGTGACATGGTACAGACGTATAATTTTATAGTGTACATATAACTTAACTTATCCAGCGACATGGTTATTTATATATATATATATATTGTATATTCAACCTATTTAGTGAGATAGTACAGTCGTACATATTGTATATATAGCATATCTTATGACATGGTACAGTCATATATATTGTATATATATATAACATATTTAGTGACATGGTACAGTCGTACATATTGTATATATAACATATTTAATGACATGGTACAGTCGCAAATATTATATATATATAACGTAATTAGTGACATGGTACAGTCGTACATATTGTATATATAACATATTTAATGACACGGTACAGTCGCATATATTGTATATATATATAACATATTTAGTCACATGGAAGAGTCGTATATATTACAAATATTGTTTATATATAACATATTTAGTCACATGGTACAGTCGTATATATTGTATATATAACATATTTAATGACATGGTACAGTCGCATATATTGTTTATATATAACATATTTAGTGACATGGTAAAGTCGCATATATTGTATATATAACATATTTAGTGACATGGTGCAGTCGTATATATTGTATATATAACATATTTAATGACACGGTACAGTCGCATATATTGTATATATATATAACATATTTTGTCACATGGAAGAGTCGTATATATATAACATATTTAATGACTGACAAGGTACAGTCGCAAATATTGTATATATATAACATATTTAGTGACATGGTACAGTCGTATATATTGTATATATAACATATTTAATGACATTGTACAGTCGCATATATTGTTTATATATAACATATTTAGTGACATGGTAAAGTCGCATATATTGTATATATAACCTATTTAGCGACATGGTACAGTCGCATATATTGTATATATACCCTATTTAGTGACATGGTACAATCGTATATAATGTCTATATAACCTATTTAGCGACATGGTACAGTTGTATATGTTGTATATATAATCTATTTAGCGACATAGTTATGTTATATATATATATTGTACATGGTACAGTCGTATATAGCGTATAACCTAACCAGCGACATGATACAGTCGTATATATTTTTTATATAACCTATCCAGCGACATGATACAGTCGAATATAATGTATATATAACCTATCCAGCGATATTGTACAATCGTGTATATTATATATATATATAACCTATCCAGCGACATGGTAAGTAGCCGTATATACTGTATATATAAACTATTTAGCGACATGGTACAGTCGTATATAGTGTATAACCTAACCAGCGACATGATACAGTCGTATAAATTGTTTATATAACCTATCCAGCGACACGATACAGTCGAATATAATGTATATATAACCTATCCAGCGACATGGTACAATCGTGTATATTATACAATTATGGACTTTTCAGCTGTTATACATGATGTGATATGCACCAAAAAAATCATTATTGACCGAGGCGATAGCCGAGGTCAATAATGATTTTTTGGTGCATATCAACATCATGTATAACAGCTGAAAAGTCCATAACTGTTTTATTATATAACCCTCAATTTACAATTAGATAAAACAGGTCAATATCAAAAAAACAATTATATAAAACAGGTCAATATCAAAAAAACAGGTCAATATCAAAAAAACAGGTCAATATCGCTAGATATTTTTTCTAAAAAATTACTTTTTAGCCAATGAAAACGCGTCTATTTATAGGTTATATAATAATATAGGTTATTGCATTTGTATGGCTAAATATTACTTGGAACGAGTTGTTTTGGCAAAAGACGACGAGCTTGCGAGTCGTCCTGCGCCAAAACAACGAGTTCCAAGTAATATTTAGCCATACAAATTCAATAACCTTTTTATTGTATACTTTCATATTGTTTTTGATCAATGTTAATTGTATGGCTATTACTTTTCATTGCATTTGTGTTATTTTTTATAGCTTTTGATGGAATTCCTATCTTGCCATTCAGTTTCATTTTGTGTGGATGATTATTTTGCGCGAAAATGACGTCGACGTCGGATGACGTCATTAAAAACAACAAGCGATTTTCTGAAGTTTGTTTACCATTCGACAACGTTAAAAACAGTGGGTGAGTGACCATTTGAATTATTTTATCAATTTTTGCCATAAAAGGTTGAAAAAAAACTCGTATTTTTTTGTTGACACTATAGAAAGGATTCCGTTATTTTTATTTGAAAGTAGTTCCTTATTTCTATTTCGCGGCTCTTAGCAAGCACGAGCAAAAGTTCCCGTGCAATATGAATGCGTGCAATATCGTAGAATATTGCACGCTTAGCTCAATGCAAACTAAACGGGACAATATGAAAGTATACAATAATATATATATATAACACATACAGCGACATGGTATGTAGCCGTATATATTGTATTTATTGTATACTTTCATATTGTCCCGTTTAGTTTGCATTGAGCTAAGCGTGCAATATTCTACGATATTGCACGCATTGATATTGCACGGGAACTTTTGCTCGTGCTTGCTAAGAGCCGCGAAATAGAAATAAGGAACTACTTTCAAATAAAAATAACGGAATCCTTCCTATAGTGTCAACAAAAAAATACGAGTTTTTTTTACAACCTTTTATGGCAAAAATGGATAAAATAATTCAAATGGTCACTCACCCACTGTTTTTAACGTTATCGAATGGTAAACAAACTTCAGAAAATCATATGAATGCGTGCAATATCGTAGAATATTGCACGCTAAGCTCAATGCAAACTAAACGGGACAATATGAAAGTATACAATAATATATATATATAACACATACAGCGACATGGTATGTAGCCGTATATATTGTATATATAACCTATTTAGCGACATGGTACAGTCGTATATATTGTATATAGAACCTATTAAGCGACATGCTACAATCGTGTATATGGTATATATAGCCTATAAAGCGCATGGTACAGTCGTATATATGATATATATATATATATAACTTATCTAGCGACATATTCGTTGGCATGCATATAACATACATTCAGCATTTGCTTTACACTGTGTTGTTGTCGCTGTACAATTCAATAACATGAACATCGGTTTAGAGGCGCCGGATTCTCAGTGCAAAATGATCGATTTTCCCGCCATAATTGATGCTACTCATTAGAATCATATCAATGTCGTCTGCGAGACGAGAGATTTCTTTCAAAGGTTAATTATCTGATCAATACAGTTGATGTAAAGGAGAACCGGTGTCCTGCTAGGAAGTCAATTCTAAAGAAAAACCGTAAAATCATAAGCCAATCCCAATTCCAAAGGACAGATGTAACTTGGCATTACAAATGACGTCAGCTCCGGTGTTGGTAGACACGCACTACTAAGCACTAGTATAAATAAACAAGCAGACGAAATAAACAAGCAGACGACAAAGACGCAGAAAAAAATACAACAAAGACCGAACTGAATATACTGAAATATGTGAACGTCTAATGAAAACATATTTATATATTTGGTAACGGCTTAAATTCAATAAAATACACAATCTTGTTTGTGTTTGTTGCTTCCGGTGCTAGGGAACGTGAGAGGTGTTGCGACCTATAGTACCTCTCATGAACAGACTCACTTGTCACGTAGTCTTTGAACTTGGTATTGAAAAAACCAATGAACGATCGCATAGAGAATTTAAATGTAATTGTATTCGTCCAGTTTCAACAGTTAGTGTTGTCAATGTCCACAGTTCTCAATATAATTAAATACAAGTGACCAGAGTTAATCGAGACTGAGAGTGACTGAGAGTGACTGAGACCAACTTTCGAGACTAAAAGAAACGAGAGACTAAAGTACTTGGGCGCACTGGGATGTCTCTATTTATTATACACGAAGACAGTTACAAGCGCCCTCTGATTACAAATTACTAACCAATCAGACTGCATAGAAATGATGTAATATTCTTAAATTAATCAGAATATTCCAGAACTGCGATATCCATTGCAATTTCCTAATCTAACAAACACAAAATATGAGTAATATACATGTACAGATGTCCACTATTACACAATAACACCGAGTCTGCTATTTGTCTCTCTTGTTTGTGTTTGTTACTTCCAATGGATTCGCTTTTCAGTTTGTATTGACGTTCACACAAGCGTTTGTTTAGTTTAATTTGTTTAGTGCAAGTATGTCGGCCGTAAAAAGCCGCCCGAATACAAATCAGTAGTGTTATTACTAACTTGTCCTTTGTGATCACCGAGCCGAATCTGTGTGGCTTTAAAGTAGAATTACGCTTAAGCCGGTGCTAGGCGGCGTGAGAGGTGTTGCATCTCATAATTACCTCTCATGAACAGACTCAATACACCGAGTCTGATACTTTTGTCTCTTGTTTGTGTTTGTTGCTTCCAAGGGATCCCCTTTTTAGTATTTATTGATTCAGTCAGACAGAAATGTAAGTCTTTACCACAGTATACGAAACACAACACAAACTAATAACAACAATCTACATTTTTATTACAAAATTGTAAGCATTTATACTTATTTGAACGTAATAATTGTCTGCAGTCCCATGCATTATTTTTTTCTTAATCCTTCTTAAAAACTAGCATATTGCCAATTTACCATGCACTGAATTACAACTGTATACGAACGTTGACTGTTTACAAAACGGTGTATTGTTATTTAAATGTGCCAACAAACCAGGTATTGGTCAGTGTATGGATTCTATTGTCAAACTGATCAATGGATATCTCGTTCGCAATTTGCATGGGAATGGGGACGTCACTGGTCAACGTTCGTATATGTAAAGGCAAATCGAGTTCGAAAAAGTAATGCAACGCGAGTTTCTTTAAAGCGCGAGTATTGAATCATTTGACGAACGATTCCATAAAACGAAAGACCATAACATTTAAGAGTTTACGCTTGTGTAAACGGACGGGAAAAAGTACACAGAACTATTTAAGCACTCAGCGGGTTTGAACTCCGGACCCATTGCATGTGAAGCGGACGCTCTACCGATATCGCCATAAAAGCTAGCTCATGCGGCGAGACAGTAGTAACGCGCTTATAATCCTATCTATTTACATACGACCCCAACTGAGTCCTTCTACATACCTCCATCCTTTAACTTGATATTTCAGTGGAAAATATAATGACCTGTGCGAGATTCGAATTCATATCTTCAAATTAAGCCAGTATTTAGACATCTCCGCCCTATTGTTGATGTCGGAGTATATTGGTAATCGGTTATAATATAATACAGTTGCATGTGCTTTTTGTCTGTCGGAGGCATAATATTGGTTTGACTTGTTGAAATGGATAAATGATTGACAACTACTGTCATGTTATTAATTGACAATCCAATGCTTTGATAAATGATTGACAACTGCCGTCATGTTATTAATTGACAATCTACTGCTTTGATAAATGACTGACAACTGCCGTCATGTTATTAATTGACAATCTACTGCTTTGATAAATGACTGACAACTGCCGTCGTGTTATTAATTCACAATCCGGTGATTTACCACAGGGCTGTGTAGTCAGTTACTCGATGGAGTTTTGTTATATATATGTATGTTTTGTTTCATGCTTAACAATGAAATAGTGGATGTTATCAGTGAAATAGAAGTGGTAGTTCATATGTGTGTAAAATAGAATTTTATTTTTTTCACTTCCGGAACTACTTTTTGTAAAGTAATATGTTGTTTTGTCGTGGTTAACATCTATTAAACATAATGAGATCATGCAGATAAGGCAAGTCCATTTGAGGTGATACGAAATGTCAAGATTACGTTACTCTAGTAATAATCCTTTTGTATTTCATCTCGAAGTGAATTTTCACTCATGCTTTGCATTCGTGAAATAAAGAAGTTTCTCACTCAGTCTCGATGAAATAAAATCTGTTATTCACTTCAAAACAACAAAGAACTTTAACTAAACAAAGCTAATATTTCTGATACTGTCGCTTCTTTTCTTGATTAACATATATTTAAAATGGTGAAATAATTAGTAAAATGTTTGAAATAAGAGATGATTTTAATTTTTTTGATATTGTTAATTATCCCCACTTAGATGGAGATGTTCACTGAGTAACTTCTTATGGGGTCTATGTTTCTCAACTAATTCGTTTTTTAGAGCGTGTAGTCGTGTTGAGGACTTTAATATTCGTAATATTTGTATAATTAAGAATCGTAAGATCCTTGGTCATAATCACTTATATACAATCTTTATTAAACTTGTTAAAAGGTTTATCAAAAGAGGTTACCCTATCATTTTGCAGCGCACTGCATGTTTAGAGGTTGACCCATTTACAGTTCGCCACTATATTAACTCTTTGACTGTGCGATGATCGGACAGATTGTGGACCCTTTGATGACGTCTACCTAAATCGTCAAAAGACGTTAACGTTTGATGTTTGTATTAAATCGTGTCTTGTCGTACCCTTGAACGGTTTGTTCAGTTTTGCTCTGGCTTCTGCCAAGTCATTGAGTATTGCTTCGTGGATTTTTAGTTTTTTTTAATTCATATATACATGATCATTTGAGTGTTATATGGCCAATTAATGCGGCCTTGTTTGTTAAGAGAATATAACCTGGCGGGGATATCTTTATTTATACCCGTTTTATTGGGATGACAATAGGGTAAAAGTGAGGTTTGACGCACCCTAGATTCTGGTTTAAACCCCCAGCGGCCCTTTTTACCACTGTTTGTATTCTTCTTTGTAATTACTGTTTGTTTCTGTGCGTGGTTTTGGTTGACTGTGGTCCTTGTATGCTACATTTGATGTTCGACTTTATATTTATATATGTGCGTGAGTCAATGAGCTTCTAAGTACATACGTACATCAAACATCTCAGAAAAAAAGCTCCAGAAAACATGTTACAAATTTATATATTAATGCATTAAGGTATAAACTGAAAATATAAAGTGTATGTTTTGTTGAAATAACATTGAGAAATAAAACTAAACCATTAGCAGACGAATATATAGTTCAAATGAAAGTAGGTTATCAGCTAGCGCTATGTATACGGATGTCAATCCGAAGGTTTCGAGTTGACAAACTATTTTTCAATGATTAAGCCCCCGTCACACTCTGACGTGACAGCATGAAGATCCCACTGCGTCCAAAAGAGATGACCTTAGCCTCGTCCGTCGGATGGGGACGTAAACCGGGCGGTCCCGTGTATCGGTCTATCTTCCGAGCACGTTAAAGAACCATAGGAATCTATTCGATAATAAGAGTAGGGCAGGTTCCCGGATTCCTATGTATCCTTCCCCTCTCTCTGGGGCGGCTCTAAATAACCTATACTGTGTTGATGAGCCGTTAAACAACATTCAATTCAATTCCAAAAGAGATGAACGCAGCGGGAACTTGATCTTATCTGAGAAATGTGCATTTATCAATTTCATGCTACGTCCTAGACAGGTCCCTGCGATGTCCTCGTTGCGTTGCACACGTTCCCACTGATTTCCTTTTACGTACCTGACCAAGCGCCCACTAGGTTGCCTGTGTTTGCACACGGTCACTGCTACGTCCAATCAGATCGACCTAAGCGCTTGCTATGTTGTCGCTGCGTCAAAGAGGATTCCCCCAGGTTGGTATAATTACTGCGCCACTCAGTGACAACTCAGTGAGAACTCCATCCATTTTTCCCGTCCGCGCTACGCTTGTAGTACGGCAATGGAGTCACTACGAGGTGTTGGTTACGTCTATAACGGGTCAATGCCGTCGTTACTACGAAGTCCTTGCTGCGTGGTGCTCAGAACGTGGAGCAGCTACGCTCATTTTGAACATGTCCAAAGTGCGCGTAGAGTTTCCAAGACCATGGAGACCATGCTAGGTCCTTAAAGGTTTCTGCTGGGTTCCTTGGACGTTGTTGGATTTCTTACTGCGTCCAAACAATTTTTTCAGCACGCAGTGGGAACTTGATGCTACTACGTCAGAGTGTGACGGGGGTTTAAGAGTTTATTTTCTGTTTATAAGTTACCAACTCTTAATTCACGTTACGCATACTCAATAACGGGTATTTTAAGAACCCATACATAAATCACTTTTAACCGGCAATTAAGCATTATTTTATGACCTCAAGACATGGATAGAGTTTGGAAGAACGGTTCTAGCTACTTTAATACTTCAGTCCGGAACTTGTTTATGGAGTGTACTAGTATTTGGGAATTATTTGGTTATGCTGTTGATGTCTCTCATGATTTTGTGCTAACATTGAACATTATACAACGATTGAAAAACGTCTCGCTTATTAAGCATTAAGAATTTAACTGGGTCCACTCGGTATATACTTCGTTATACATTGTTGTTATATATTTCATAATCAAGAGCAATAGTGATCGATACCACGATTACAAAGGCTAGATAAGTGCTGATGCACCTAATACGAAATCTCTAGTTGGTTGGAATACTCTGAAATTCGTATACACCAATATTCTGTATTCCTATAAGCAATTACACCATCCGTGAATCATCAATATTCATGAGATACAATCAGTAAAAGTATGGATTCTGTATGGAAATGACAGGCATGGAGCTTTGAAGATGACAAATGACACAATCAATGAATTTTAATATAAAGTAAGACATGATTGAATGCCGACATTGTATTGTAGCCAGTACAGGTATATGTTAGTATAAGAGAGCTGGGTAAAGGTATATGATGAATTATCAGAAATTATAATGCAGATGGGTACGGATATATAGAATGTATTTTTGATATCGCTAATTAATTATTGATATCGCTAATTAATTTTTGATATCAGTAATTGAATTAGCGATATGTTGTATGATGGTAAATATAATGTAGCTGGGTACAGGTATATGGTGAATTATCAGAATATAATGTAGCTGAGTACATGTATATGGTAAAGTATCAGAGATTATAATGTAGCTGGGTACAAATACATGGCGAATTATCTGATTATAATGTGGCTGGGCACAGGTACATGGTGAATTATCAGAGATTATAATGCAGCTGAGTACATGTATATGGTAAAGTATCAGAGATTATAATGTAGCTGGGTACAGGTGTATGGTGAAATATCAGATTATAATGTGGCTGGGTACAGGTGTATGGTGAATTATCAGAATATAACGTAGCTGAGTACATGTATATGGTAAAGTATCAGAGAGTATAATGTAGCTGGGTACAAGTACATGGCGAATTATCTGATTATAATGTGGCTGGGCACAGGTACATGGTGAATTATCAGAGATTATAATGTAGCTGGGTACAGGTGTATGGTGAATTATCAGATTATAATGTGGCTGGGTACAGGTGTATAGTGAATTATCAGAGATTATAACGTAGCTGGGTACAGGTACATGGTGAATTATCAGATTATAATGTGGCTGGGCACAGGTATATGGTGAATTATCAGAATATAATGTAGCTGAGTACATGTATATGGTAAAGTATCAGAGATTATAATGTAGCTGGGTACAGGTGTATGGTGAATTATCAGATTATAATGTGGCTGGGTACAGGTGTATGGTGAATTATCAGAATATAATGTAGCTGAGTACATGTATATGGTAAAGCATCAGAGAGTATAATGTAGCTGGGTACAAGTACATGGCGAATTATCTGATTATAATGTGGCTGGGCACAGGTACATGGTGAATTATCAGAGATTATAATGTAGCTGGGTACAGGTGTATGGTGAATTATCAGATTATAATGTGGCTGGGTACAGGTGTATAGTGAATTATCAGAGATTATAACGTAGCTGGGTACAGGTACATGGTGAATTATCAGATTATAATGTGGCTGGGCACAGGTATATGGTGAATTATCAGAATATAATGTAGCTGAGTACATGTATATGGTAAAGTATCAGAGATTATAATGTAGCTGGGTACCGGTGTATAGTGAATTATCAGAGATTATAATGTAGCTGGGTACAGGTGTATGGTAAATTATCAGAGATTATAATGTAGCTGGGTACAGGTCTATGGTGGATTATCAGATTATAATGTGGCTGGGCACAGGTACATGGTGAATTATCAGATTATAATGTGGCTGTGCACAGGTATATGGTGAATTATCAGAATATAATGTGGCTGGGCACAGGTACATGGTGAATTATCAGATTATAATGTGGCTAGGCACAGGTGATTGGTGAATTATCAGAGATTATAATGTAGCTGGGTACAGGTATATGGTGAATTATCAGAATATAACGTAGCTGATTACATGTATATGGTAAAGTAATAGAGATCATAATGTATCTGGGTACAGGTGTATGGTGAATTATCAGAGATTATAATGTAGCTGCGTACAGGTATATGGTGAATTATCAGATTATTATCTTGTTGGGCACATGTACATGGTGAATTATCAGAGATTATAATGTAGGTGGGTACAGGTACATGGTGAATTATCAGATAATAATGTGGCTGGGCACAGGTATATGGTGAATTATCAGAATATAATGTAGCTGAGTACACGTGTATGGTAAAGTATCAGAGATTATAATGTAGCTGGGTACAGGTGTATGGTGAATTATCAGAGATTATAATGTAGCTGGGTACAGGTACATGGTGAATTATCAGATTATAATGTGGCTGGGCACAGGTACATGGTGAATATCAGAGATTAAATGTAGCTGGGTAAAGGTAAATGGTGAATTATCAGAGATAATAATGTAGCTGGGTACAGGTACATGGTGAATAATCAGAATATAATGTAGCTGAGTACATGTAATGGTAAAGTATTAGAGATTATAATGTAGCTGGGTACAGGTGTATGGTGAATTATCAGAGATAATAATGTAGCTGGGTACAGGTACATGGTGAATTATCAGATTATAATGTGGCTGGGCACAGGTACATGGTGAATTATCAGAGATTAAATGTAGATGGGTACAGGTAAATGGTGAATTATCAGAGATTATAATGTAGCTGGGTACAGGTACATGGTGAATTATCAGAATATAATGTAGCGGAGTACATGTAATGGTAAAGTATCAGAGATTATAATGTAGCTGGGTACAGGTGTATGGTGAATTATCAGAGATTATAATGTAGCTGGGTACAGGTATATGGTGAATTATCAGATTATAATGTGGCTGGGCAAAGGTACATGGTGAATTATCAGAGATTATAATGTAGCTGGGTACATGTATATGGTAAGGTATCAGAGATTATAATGTAGCTGGGTACCGGTGTATGGTGAATTATCAGAGATTATAATGTAGCTGGGTACAGGTGTATGGTGAATTATCAGAGATTATAATGTAGCTGGGTACAGGTATATGGTGAATTATCAGATTATAATGTGGCTGGGAACAGGTACACGGTGAATTATCAGAGATTATAATGTAGTTGGGTACAGGTACATGGTGAATTATCAGATAATAATGTGGCTGGGCACAGGTATATGGTGAATTATCAGAATATAATGTAGCTGAGTACATGTATATGGTAAGTATCTGAGATTATAATGTAGCTGGGTACAGGTGTATGGTGAATTATCAGAGATCATAATGTAGGTGGGTACAGGTGCATGGTGAATTATCAGAGATTATAATGTGGCTGGGCACAGGTACATGGTGAATTATCAGAGATTATAATGTAGCTGGGTACAGGTACATGGTGAATTATCAGATTATAATGTAGCTGGGCAAATATACATGGCGAATTATCAGAGATTATAATGTAGCTGGGTACAGGTATATGGTGAATTTTTAGAATGTAATGTAGCTGAGTACATGTAAAATTTTTATGGTAAAGTATCAGAGATTATATTGTAGCTGGGTACAGTTGTATGGTGAATTATCAGAGATTATAATGTAGCTGGGTACATGGTGAATTATCAGATTATAATGTGACTTGGCACAGGTATATGGTGAATTATCAGAGATTATAATGTAGCTGGGTACAGGTGTATGATGAATTATCAGAGATTATAATGTAGCTGGGTACATATATATGGTAAAGTATCAGAGATTATAATGTAGCTGGGTACAGGTCTATGGTGAATTATCAGAGCTTATAATGTAGCTGGGTACAGGTATATGGTGAATTATTATACTGTAGCTGAGTACATGTATATGGTAAAGTATCAGAGATTATAATGTAGCTGGGTACAGGTGTATCGTGAATTATCAGAGATTATAATGTAGCTGGGTACAGGTATATGGTGAATTATTATACTGTAGTTGAGTACATGTATATGGTAAAGTATCAGAGATTATAATGTAGCTGGGTACAGGTACATGGTGAATTATCAGATTATAATGTGGCTGGGCACAGGTACATGGTGAATTATCAGAGATTATAATGTAGCAGGGTACAGGTACATGGTGAATTATCAGATTATAATGTGGCTTGGCAAAGGTATATGGTGAATTATCAGAGATTATAATGTAGCTGGGTACAGGTGTATGGTGAATTATCAGAGATTATAATGTAGCTGGGTACATGTATATGGTAAAGTATCAGAGATTATAATGTAGCTGGGTACAGGTCTATGGTGAATTATCAGAGATTATAATGTAGCTGGGTACAGGTACATGGTGAATTATCAGATTATA
Organism: Cyrtodaria siliqua; assembly: GCA_037043455.1. Taxonomy (NCBI): domain Eukaryota; kingdom Metazoa; phylum Mollusca; class Bivalvia; order Adapedonta; family Hiatellidae; genus Cyrtodaria; species Cyrtodaria siliqua. The sequence goes on from JAWPHD010002550.1 coordinate 85,100, forward strand.
ATGTGGCTGGGCAAAGGTACATGGTGAATTATCAGAGATTATAATGTAGCTGGGTACATGTATATGATGAATTATCGGAGATTATAATGAAGCTGGGTACAGGTGTATGGTGAATTATCAGAGTATAATGTAGATGGGTTCAGGGATATATGGTGAATTATCAGAAATTTTAATGAAGCTGGGTACAGGTGTATGGTGAATTATCAGAGTATAATGTAGCTGGGTACAGGGATATATGGTGAATTATCAGAGATTATAATGTAGCTGGGTACAGGGATAAATGGTGAATTATCAGAGATTATAATTCAGCTGGGTACAGGTATATGGTAAATAATCAGAGATTATACTGTAGCTGGGACAGGTATATGGTGAATTATCAGAGATTATAAGGTTGCTGGGTAAAGGTACATGGTGAATTATCAGAGATTATATGTAGCTTAGTACAGGTATATGTCAAATTATCAGAGATTATAATGTAGCTGTAAACAGATAAATGTTAATTAACTGCCAATATAGAACCATATGTCTCATAGTGCAGTGGTTACGAGTCACCAACTCTGCCAGGCCTTGAATTCACCAACCATTCTTGAGAATATTCTTAGACTTGAGCCCAAGTATGCAAATTTCAATCACAAATATTTCTAAAAGTTTAAAGGATAAATGTTCAAAACAAGATGGAAGTTATAAATATGATAAAAACAAATCAATTGCACTTCATACTAGTCTATTGTTTATCTTTGAAGGTTGGGAATATCTCTGAACAAAATTTGGTACTTGAGCTCAAGTCTAAGAATAGTTTGAAAAATGGTTGGTTAATTCCAGGCCAGGTGCTGAAAGCCAAAGAAGCCAGGTTCAAGTCCCAGTACAGTTTACATAGCGGCTGTGTAGCTTTATGCATACTGTATCAGCATGTAATGCTATCTCATGTTTTATTTCTATTTTGAAAGTGTACTCCTTGTTCATAATTGTGTATGCATCAATACAAGAAATATGACGAATATATAGGTAACTGTCACAATACATCCCTCCAACTACATACTTATCAAGGCTCTGCATTAATACAAGAAGTATGACGACTATATAGGTAACTGCTACAATACATCCCTCCAACTAAATACTTATCAAGGCTCTGCATTAATACAAGAAGTATGACGACTATATAGGTAACTGTCACAATACATCCCTCCAACTACATACTTATCAAGGCTCTGCATTAATACAAGAAGTATGACGACTATATAGGTAACTGCTACAATACATCCCTCCAACTACATACTTATCAAGGCTCTGCATTAATACAAGAAGTATGACGACTATATAGGTAACTGCTACAATACATCCCTCCAACTACATACTTATCAAGGCTCTGCATTAATACAAGAAGTATGACAACTATATAGGTAACTGCTACAATACATCCCTCCAACTACATACTTATCAAGGCTCTGCATTAATACAAGAAGTATGACAACTATATAGGTAACTGTCACAATACATCCCTCCAACTACATACTTATCAAGGCTCTGCATTAATACAAGAAGTATGAGGACTATATAGGTAACTGTCACAATACATCCCTCCAGCTACATACTTATCAAGGCTCTGCATTAATACAAGAAGTATGACGACTATATAGGTAACTGTCACAATACATCCCTCCAGCTACATACTTATCATAGCTCTGCATTAATACAAGAAGTATGAGGACTATATAGGTAACTGTCACAATACATCCCTCCAACTACATACTTATCAAGGCTCTGCATTAATACAAGAAGTATGACTACTATATAGGTAACTGCTACAATACATCCCTCCAACTACATACTTATCAAGGCTCTGCAAGAAGTATGACGACTATATAGGTAACTGTCACAATACATCCCTCCAACTACATACTTATCAAGGCTCTGCATTAATACAAGAAGTATGACGACTATATAGGTAACTGCTACAATACATCCCTCCAACTATATACTTATCAAGGCTATTGCATTAAAACATACCCGGGACCCAGTAAGGCAATTTAATAACATTTATGGATGAACCCTATTTTCCAAAACTTGGTTCTTTAGATTCAATATTGCACCTGTGGTTGGGTGTTCAATTTCGGTAGCATGGCTGATTTGTAACCATGGCTGATTTGTAATATTCAATTCAATTCAATTTTTAAAGTGCCTTCCCGGTCCCATGTATGTTGTGATGGAATAGCCGTCAGTTGTGATGGAATAGCCGTCCGTTGTATTGCATGTATGTTGTGATGGAATAGCCGTCAGTTGTGATAGAATAGCCGTCAGTTGTGATGGAATAGCCATCAGTTGTGATGGAATAGCCGTCAGTTGTATTGCATGTATGTTGTGATGGAATAGCCGTCAGTTGTGATGGAATAGCCGTCAGTTGTGAAGGAATAGCCGTCAGTTGTTATGGAATAGCCGTCAGTTGTATTGCATGTATGTTGTGATGGAATAGCCGTCAGTTGTGATGGAATAGCCATCAGTTGTGATGGAAATAGCCGTCAGTTGTATTGCATGTATGTTGTGATGGAATAGCCGTCAGTTGTGATGGAATAGCCATCAGTTGTGATGGAATAGCCTTCAGTTGTGATGGAATAACCGTCAGTTGTATTGCATTCCGAAGTAGAGATTAAAGATAAGCAAATCAATAAGCATGATAAGGGAATGCCGGGACATATTGTGATGATATTGATTAGGGAATGCCGGGACATATTGTGATGATATTGATTAGGGAATCCCGGGACATATTGTGATGATATTGATTAGGGAATGCCGGGGACATATTGTGATGATATTGATTCGGGAATGCCAGGACATATTGTGATGATGTTGATAAGGGAATGCCGGGGACATATTGTGATGATATTGATTTAGGGAATGCTGGGGACATATTGTGATGATATTGATTAAGGAATGCCGGGACATATTGTGATGATTTTGATTTTGGTATGTCGGGACATATTGTGATGATATTTATTAGGGAATGCCAGGGACATATTGTGATGATATTGATTAGGGAATGCCGAGGACATATTGTGACGATATTGATTAGGGAATGCTGGACATATTGTAATGATTTTGATTAGGGAATGCCGGGGACATATTTTGATGATATTGATTAGGGAATGCCAGGGACATATTGTGATGATATTGATTAGGGAATGCCAGGGACATATTGTGATGATATTGATTAGAGAATTCCGGGGACATATTGTGATGATATTGATTAGGGAATGCTGGGGACATATTGTGATGATATTGATTAGGGAATGCCGGGGACATATTGTGACAATATTGATTAGGGAATGCTGGGGACATATTGTGATGATATTGATTAGGGAATGCCGGGGACATATTGTGATGATATTGATTAGGGAATGCCGGGAACATATTGTGATGATATTGATTAGGGAATGCCGGGGACATATTGTGATGATATTGATTAGGGAATGCCGGGGACATATTGTGATGATACTGAATATACTCTTTCTCCGACATCTTATTGAAACACACCTTCAAATCAAATTTAGTGAAACACAGAAATTGTCAACCCAAGTTATCCCATACTTGAGATGAAATTAGCTGACTTTTCAATAATCAAGGAACTAGAACAATCAACAAAAGGACCAAAGCAATTATTGGTCCATATGTGGTAAGAGTAATCATACAAAGAAGGTTTTTCATGGTCAGGTCATGCCTTGACTTTTGACCTACTGACCCCAAAATGAATATGGGTTTTCCGATGAACGTCGACAGCCTATCTGTAAAATTTTATGAGGTAATTTAGTTATCATGTGGATAAGAATTTTCATGATTGGGTCAGGACGACCTTTGACCTACCGACCCCAAAATTGACATTGCTCATCGTCAGAAACAAATTTTCCTGCCCTGATAGTTATTTTGTCAAAAGTACCGAAATTTACCTTTGTTTCAATAAATGAAGGACAATTACTCTGAAATGCAAGTAAACATTGCTCATCATCATGGAGATCTATGAAAACAAACCTTCAAATTAAATTTCATGAAAATTATAAACTGTTAATAAGTTATCCATGGCAATTAGCTAACAGATGGATGACGGACAGACAAAGCAACATCTCATAAGCCATTGTTCGGCCTGTAGATCTAAATAAAACAACCCAGTTGAACAGTTTTTTTTTTTTATTGCTTTCACATTTATAACAGCATATTGCAGTTGTGTACATATTGAGTATCAAAATATAATTGCTTTCTTGAGTCCCTCAATGCCACATTGCTCCATTTGCAGATTAGCCAGCATTTGTTGTATATTGTATAATAGTATCTACAAAAATGTAATCATGCAGCTGTTACCATGGTAACCAACAACAATACACAAGTTGCTGTATCACGCAGTAAGGAGATCATCACTTCTACGAGTAGTAACCATAGTTACAGTAGTTACCTTGGTAACAGCTGTTGTATCAGGCAGTATGAATATTATTATTACTATGCAGCTGTAACCATGGTTACAGCAGGGTAACTAACAACACTACACACGTTGCTGTATCAGGCAGTTATCATCACTTCTACAGAGTGTAACTCTAGTAACAGTTACCATGGTAACATAGTTGCTGTATCAGGCAGTAGGAATATTATCACTACTGCGCAGTTGTAACCCTGGTAACAGTTGTTACCGTGGTAACTAAGTTGATGTATCAGTCAATATCTCTTCTATGGAGTTGTAACCCTGGTAACAGTTGTTACCTTGGTAACTTAGTTGCTGTATCAGGCAGTACAAATATTATCACTAATACACAGTTTTAACCCTGGTTACAGTTGTTACCGTGGTAACTAACAACACTACACAAGTTGCTGTTCAGTCAGTGGGAAGGTTGTTACATCTATAAAGTGGTAGCCCTGGTAACAGTTGTTACCCCTCGTGACAGTTGTTACCTCTGGTAACTGTTGTTACCCCTGGTTACCAGTGAAGGATTGTTGCTGATGAAAAGACAATGTATCTTCAGGACAGCAGATTTCCAACAGTGTATCTTCAGTACAGCATGCTTCCATACAGATGTACTCCATATAGACATACTGGAACATAAAAGAAAATAGCATATAATAAATGGCTCTATTATGGCTCTATTATGAGCATCATATACAGGATGGTGGGGTAATATCTGTTTATCACCTGTTTATCACCTGTGTGTTCTTACATGGAATCAATGACCTAAATGATAAATTAAAATATGTGTTTCTGTCTTAATTTACCTTAGCCATTCTTCAAAATATATATCGAAAGGCACTTGATAGAAAAAAAATTGGTGCTATTATTAAAGGTGAGCTTTAATACAAGGAATCCGCGGATTCACATGTCTTGCCTAAATAAATGATAAATGTTGCCTAATGAAAGTTTGTAAACATTTAAATAACTAAAAACAATAGTGTTTCCCCCAGCCTTGAAAAAGGGCAGGGTAAATCCAAAAAAAGGGTGTTTTTAACGCGCAAAATTAGTAAAAAAAAATCTTTGAACTTGGCGTCGCATTTATGGTATGTTCGAGTACGAGTTGTCATCAATCTACTTCTGTGTATTGGGTAAATACAAATAGAATAAAAAAATATTTAGTTTGATGTGGTGGTATGTAATACAATGGTCATTGTATAACTTAATTCGTATATTAACTTAACTTGCAGTCATTTGAGCAATATTACCATACAGCAAACTAAGGCCATAATAAATTAATTGCTAGATTCTCATCCCCGCCCGCCCCCGTTAATTTATGCAACCCCGGTAACTTTTATTTCTTCAAAAAAAATTATAATAAAAAAAAATGCTGAAAGTATGAAACATTAAAAATGTGTTTTCAATCTTGGAAGTACACCCACCACCCCGCCCGCACACCTCTGCCCCTATTTTGAAATAAATTTGGATGAGAACATAGCAATTAATTTATTATGGCCTAATTAAATTGCTAAATGGTTTGAGCATGAGTTTTCATCAATCTTCTATATCTACTTTTGTGTATAATAATAATAACAATAAACCATAATTTACTCAATCGCTAATTAAGTTCCACTAACTTTTACAAACATTAAATATTCCATTCATTAAAAAACAGACAACAATATTTATTCTACTCTCGCAGATCATGAAAATTAGCGTACAAAAGAAAACAACAACGGCAAAATATACTTCAATCATTAATTGCCAATCTTCGGGGGATTACCTATCTTGTATCAACTCATCAACTCATCAAAGAGCTGATTATGATGCCGCAGATAATTGTTCGTAATCCGATAATGACATCTAATATGAAAACAAACATGTTCCAAGTACGACAAAGTCATTGGTTACAGCAATCCATTACGCCGATTATACTAACTGTGTATTCACGGGAACCAATGCTTATCACAAGTATTCCCCGTGGCTAAATCTGGAGATTGTCGATTTAAGGGTCACACGACATGTCAAAGTGCGTTTGTGTATTTCCAGAGTCTATATAGTCGCGAGCAGTTTTAGAAAGGGCACTGGGGGGGCGTCATGTAATTAATGCGTGGCGGTATGTAAAGACTGCATGGCGGGGTGAAAAAGGGCGTGCTGACCCGCCCTGCCATTCCGCATTAGGGGAAACACTAAACAATGAAGTTTATAGTTTGCTGATATGACATGGATACCTCCACTGCAAACCATCTGCCTAACTGTGACCTTAACCTTTGAGGCAGTGATATGATTTTTGCACAAGACACACCTTCTCATTGTGATGGACATTAGTTTGATTCAATTTCTTTCAGTAGTTTTGGACTGATGGCAGAGAAGAAAAAAATGACCTTTGAACTCCATCTGTGACCTTGACCTTTGAGGCACTTACATGATTCTTGCATGTAACACACCTTCTAAATGTGATGAATATTTGTGTGAAGTTAGACGAAACTCCCTTCAGTTGTTTCCAAGTAATGGTTGAGAAATGGTTTTAACTTTGACCTCCAACTGTGACCTTGACCTTAGAGGCACAGACATATTCTTGCATGTGACACACTTTGTCATTGTGATGTACATTTGTGTGAAGTTTGACGCAACTCCCTTGAGTAGTTTCCAAATAATGGCCGAGACAGTTTTTTTACAATTTGTTTACCTTTGACCTCCAAATGTGACCTTGACCTTTGAGACACGGGCATGATTCTTATGCACAACACACCTTCTCAATGTGATGAATATTTGTGTGAAGTTTGGTGCAGTTCCCTTCAGTACTTTTCAAGTAATGGCTGAGACATGAAATTTTTTTATGATTAATTAACCTTTGACTTCCAACTGTGACCTTGACCTTTGAGGCACTGACATGATTCCTGCATGTGGCACACCTTTTCAATGTGATGAACATGTGTGTGAAGTTTGACGCAACTCCCTTCAGTAGTTTCCAAGTAATGGCCGAGACATGATTTTTTTCATGATTTTTTTACCTTTGACCTCCAAGTGTGACCTTGACCTTTGAGATACGGTCATGATTTTTTCGCATGACACACCTTCTCATAGTGATGAACATTTGTGCGAAGATTGATAAGATTCCCTTTAGTAGTTTTTGAGGAATGGCTGAGACATGATTTCGGACGGACGCACGGATGGACAGTGTGATACGGACAGTGTGATTACTATATATGTCTCCCACCCTGTGAGGGCACAAAAAAATTATGAGCTCCAAACAGTAGGTCAGATCATAGATGTAATCCATGCGTCCAAAAAGATGCACTACCCGAGACACAACTATGTCAAAATAGAATGTTTCGTCTTCAAAGATCAAGCTATAAACTAGGTTTAAAGCATCTAGTGCATATTAAATTATAGTTCACGAGAAAGTGACGTAAATGTAACAAAGTTATTTGCCCTTTGCTTGGAGGGTGAAGGTCCCATCCACATTTGCTTTCTGACATGTGATGTATTACCCAAGAAACAACTATATTAAAGTGAAGTTTGAAAGGTCTAGTGCATACATTTTGTGAGAAATTGACCTAAACACAAAAGTTGAAGGTAAAAATTATTAAGTTATCTGCCCTTTGCTTGGAGGGTCAAGGTCACATCCACATTTGCTTTGTCACATTGCAATGCACCACTCAAGATACAACTATAAGCAATGTTTGAAAGGTCTAGTGCATACAGTTTGTGAGAAATTGAATCAGCCCTTTGCTTGGAGGGTCGAGTTCACTTCCACATTTGCTTTGTCAAGTTGCGATGTACCAGTCAAGATACAACTTTTTATGCGCAATAATGTCTAAGTTCCTTTCCGACGATCACCAGCACAAATTTACAACGGCTTCAAGAATCTTAATATCCCAGGTCACCATCTGCATTGAAAGTTCAGAGTAGTAAGCCCGCACAAACGATGACGTCATTACTTTACCAATCGCTCCCATTTCATTTGTTCAATATTAAATCCAATTCATTTTATCAGCTATTAAAGATAATTTCCAGCTTCCAAACAAATATTTGTGCGGGTTTGCTATCCTTCAACTTCCGGCATCCTCAGTGCAAATGGCGTCCTGCGAAATTGAGAGCCTTTGTTAACTTGCGCTTGTGATCATTGGATATTATTTATTGCGCGGAAAAAGAAATGTTGTGCATAAAGAATAGTGTTGATGAGTTTTTGTGTCCGTAAACCCAAATAATTAGTTTTGATCCAAACACACCCAGCAACTCACATTCATTTTATAAAAATTCAACAACCCTTGTAAAAAACCAAGGTTTGTCATCCTGTGGTGAACGTCATATTAGCTGAAACAGCTGTAGATGAACTCTGTATTTTTGTGAAAAGATTTTGTGGCTCTTTACTATAAGATAATGTGATCAGTACCTGATGTTACGATGGATCTCTGTTACGATGGAACAGCACTTAGATGAACTCTGTGTTTTTGTCGCTCTTTACTATAAGATAATGTGATCAGTACCTGATGTCATGATGGATCTCTGTTACGATGGAACAGCACCTAGATGAACTCTGTTTTTGTGAAAAGATTTTGTGGCTCTTTACTATAAGATAATGTGATCATTACCTGATTTTACGATGGATCTCCATTACAATGGAACAGCACTTAAGATGAACTCTGTGTTTTTGTGAAAAGATTTTGTGGCTCTTTACTATAAGATAATGTGATCAGTACCTGATGTTACGATGGATCCAGGAGGTCTGGACGGATGTTACAATGGATCCAGGAGGTCTGGACTGTCTGTATCAGCTTCGGCCTTCATATTCCTGGTAATATCTTCCAAGTTTCGACTCAACTCGTTCAACTGTCTCTGCATCATAACTTAAAAGAAAGAAAATTGCATACACTATAAACTTTAAAAACTGAATTGAACTGAATGTTGTTTAACGGCTCATCAACATAGTATAGGTTATTTAGAGCTGCCCCAGAGAGAGGGGAAGGATACATAGGAATTCGGGAACCGTGCCCTACTCTTGTTATCGAATAGATTCCTATGGTTCTTTTAATAATGTGCTCGGAGGATAGACCGATACACGGGATCGCCCGGTTTACATCCCCATCCAACGGACGAGGCTAAGGGAAAGTGTCTTGCCCAAGAACACACCGACGAAACTCAGTGGCACGGAGGATTGAACCCGGGGCTTTTGGTTACAAATCCGCCGCACTACCGACTGCGCCACGCCAGCCCTCCAAACTTTAAAAAGAGGCTGTGTAGCTTTGGGATATGTTAACTATTAACCTTAAAACATAGTTTGCAAGAGCAGTAGGTTTTTCATTTTAAAGTACATACACCATTGTTATATTAGGGTAGAAACACTGTGCAAGAACAATTAGGCAATAGCTGGGCAAATTTAAATATAAAATCGTCAAAGGGTAGCGTCTTTAATTTTGAATTTATCATTTGTGTTATAAATTCATTCTTATAAATTTTTCTAGTAAATGACCTGCAGTATAAAACTTTTTGTTCTTCTCCTCAATACATTTGAATGATAATTTTACAATTACTACAGTCATGGATAAAAGCTCTCATTATAATGACTGAATATAGTAAATATTTAAGGCTATTCCATTAAAATATACACAAGACCCCAGGACAGCACTTTTGAAAGTGAACACCCACCCATAGATGCAAAATTGAGTTTAAACAACCAAATTCTGGAAAATAGGAATCACCGATAGATTTTTATTAAATTGCCTTCCTGGGCTCCCGGGTATGTTTTAAAGGAATAGCTCTAATGTAGCCAGGCTGGACTGGGGTCAGATTGTGGTTATAGCAGCACTCTGGATAGTGTTCCGTGTTAGTTACCTGGGTCCTCTCCGACATCCTGACTCTCCATGGTCAGATTGTCCATACTGAGGTAGTCCGGTTGTTGGGAGATGGACGTCATCTGTGACATGCTATTGTCCATACTGAGGTAGTCGGGTTGTTGGGAATTGGACGTCATCTGCGACATGCTGTTGTCCAGATTGAGGAAGTTCTGTTGTCTTGAAATGTCATCCTCACTGTCCATTATGTTTACATCCTTTTCATCCTCGTCATCTTCATCTGATGTACTCAACTCTCCAAATATATCTGGAAATATAACATGGACAGTTTTAGTGATCAACTTTTGGAATTATTATATGGCTGCGGTGACCCAGTGGATAGCACAATTGACCCCGATTCCGGAGTTCCCGCGTTCAAGCCTCAGTGCCGCCACCTCTGATATCTTCAGTGTTTCCTTAGGCAAGACTCTTTCCCTCTGTTAAAGAACGATAAGAATCTATATGATAGAAAGTGTAGGGCACAGTTCAAGGATTCTTATGCATCCTTCCCCTCTCTCTCTTGGCAGCTCTATAAACCTAAACAATATGCTGAAGACGTTAAACAACAATTCAATGTAAATATTATTATGTGAGCTCACTGGTTGCTAATTATTGGCATTCTCATTTGACTACATACAAATATTTCTGTATTTTCTGTTTATTAACGTTGTACTCTTTAGCAACTTATTCATTAATATACAGTATGATATATTGTACAATTTAAGTAATATTTATAGCATTATTTTTTCGAGTATATGCAATTTATACTGCTTCTTGAGGGCCATAAGCCCGAGAGTGCAGTATAAATTGTATATACGAGAAAAACCTTGGCCATTTATCCAGCGAGTGCATTATCGTCCGTACACGTGCAAGACTCATGCTCTATTGTATTTATACCACAATAACTAACATATGCTGTGTATATCCTCGGGTATTACACGATGCATAGTCTGGGCTCTTCATTTGCCTTCGCCAGTCGCCATAGGCGAAATCAAATTGCAAATGGCGAAAATTTTGTCAAGTGCTTTCGCCAATTTGGCTTAAGTCATTTTAACCCATGTAAACTGACGGCTGGTATTGGCGAAATCGGCGAAAGTAGCGGAAGGAACAAGTTCGTGGGCGCGGCCATGTTTTCCTGAAAAATCCTTGACGGGTTCTCGGTGTTTACAGAAGAGCTAAAATCTATAGACTGTGTTACGACAATTGCGCTTTATATTACACACGGCTTATTTTACATAGCGACGTCTAACTGCAACTCACTTGGTGTGCCTACACTGGAGGAAAATTGTAAACCCAACAAGAGCTCGTCGAAAAAAAAGTCGCTTTTTTTAATAACAACAACAAATCGAAACGAAGACGTATTATCAAAATGGTAATAATTAACCTTTCTCATACAAAGATTTACACCCTTTTAACATTATTTTTTAACTGAAATAATGACTTTGTAACTCCGTTATTCAAAACTGAAAGTAGCCCATGATACGTACATGTAAACAACATGTTACGTACATGTAAACAACATGTAAACAATACAGTGTCATCTGTTTTCGCGCATTGAAAGCAAGCCATTTCTTTCGAGTTGTATGCGTGGCCACACAAAACAGAACGATAACTGTGTCATCTGTCTTTTCCATCATGGGTACATGCTTGGTTGCTTTCTTGATTGATTGCTTGATTGATTGAAGGGTTTCACGACGCACCAACATTTAAAAAGGTCATAAAAATGAACCTGCATGTATGCTTAAAATTATGTTTTCTTACAACATTCATCATTGGAACATGTCCCCAACTGTGACAAATAATAGAGGCATTGGTGATAATAGAGGCAACATATTAAAATCAAGTTTTAACCATGTTCATGTAACCATCTAACTGTTAGAAACTGTCAAAGAATTAATATCATTCAACTTGGTTTAATATATATACCGGTACATATATATTAATGATAAGAAAATTATACAAATATTTAATCGGAAATTGTATTAAATTCTGCTAAAATGGCTAAAAGGCTTAGCCAAAAATGGCTAAACAAAAATTCCATTGGCTAAAGAAAATTGAGGTGGTTTAGCCAAAATGGCTAAACATTTTTTGGTCCAATGAAGAGCCCAGATATTGTGGTATAAGAAAATTATAAGCAGGAACAAACTTAAGGAAACCCATTAGAGCTATGGTACAATGGCATATTATTGGTTTCTCCTCTCTCTTTTGTTCAATCTCTCAACAAAAGGTGTATCATGATACGTAAAAATCCATGTCAGATAAGAAATAAAATATTTCCAGCGGGTTTATATTGTGCAAGATCAAAATCTGGTGTTTGAAACTTGAAACACATCGAAACCGCATGCCTGCGGCCTTTGGTATCAATGAACTTCAAGTCCCGCCCACCAGGTATTGATCTGGGCCAATATAAACCCGCTTGAAATATTTTATTTCTTAATTATATTCTGGAGAAAAAGTAATAAAGTCCAAACTCAGTAATATTTTTACTTCGGTCAATAGAACACGGCAATGAACAAAACAAAAAGCCTATATTATTTATTTCATTAAATCAGTTAAAACATTATTTTATAAGTGTATAACTTCATGGAGTCATCTGTCAATAGTGCAGTGCTACTTGTGGTCAATAATGCTTTGTGAGGCCACATTGGTTTCAATTCATGAATACCGGTATTAACCGCCTGGGGAGGCATTGTCGACCAATGAAAAAGCTAATTACAAAGAAGTCATATAATGAAGTCAATGATTGGGCCTAGAAACAATCCTTACAAGTTTAAGTTATGCATTCAGGGGTCGAATTTCACAAATTTAGCCACTAGCTAAAAATATCCAGTGACTAAAAAATTTACTAGCTAAAATCGGTTCTCACTAGCAATTTTTTCAAGTAATAATGGGATGTAAATTCTGTTTCAAAATAGTGTTTTAGTATATGTAAGACGTTTATTATGTGATAACTGACATATACTAGACTGTCATTGTACAGTACTGTTTACAGCACTGTTTCATTTGTTTGTTATAATTCATTATTGTGTTGATGATAAGGTCATTTTCCTGTACGAAACTATGAATTGTGAACCTTACCTAATCATAAAAATGATTATTAATAAGACACATACAGACCCAGTTGCGTTCAAGTACCCCAAAAATGCATTCCGTTTGCGTTTCGTTTGCGTTGCGTTTGCGTTTCGTTTGTATTCCGTTTGGATTTCATTTTTATGAATGCATTTTTAAAATGCAAATCATTTGCGTTTTTGAATGCAGTCAGCGTTTATAAACAAAACTATGCGTTCATTTAAATGCACGGAACGAACGCAACATAATGTGTACGTTTAAATGCACAAACGGAGAAAATGCATTTGCGTTCGTTCGTTCAGCGTTTACCAATCGCAACATTTCTGACTATTAAACTACGCATGATATCCAGTCACGCGATTCTTAGGAGTCAGCGACTAATGTTTGTGATCATATTTAAGAATGTATCCTTTGGTTGACATTATTTGGTGGTGCACATTGATTATTCTATTTTCTTCCGGGTTTATGTCATTTTCATAAAAACTATATAAAAATATGCCGTCTGATTTTACCAACATTATTTCAGTTTTATATTGAAATAATATAAAGTTTGTGCTACATAATAAATACATTTCCTATTTTAAATTAGTAAAACTGAAAGTGTGTAATCCTGCTTAAAGAACACCATTTACACAGTGTATTTCTTTATATTAAAATACTGCAAAACGCACTTCGTTTAAATCGAGACTTCAATTATGTACTCAAAGGATAATATTGAAAGTTATCCGAAATAGCGAAATGCATTTGCGTTCGTTTTGTTGTGTTCCGTTCGTTTTCAGCGTTTAGCGTTTTAAAAAATGCATTCATCGTTCGTTTTTTAAAACGCTGAACGCTGATAACGAACGAAACGAACGCAACAAACGAAATGCATTTTTAAAATATAGATCGTGCAACATTCATTCCGTGTTCGTTCTGTGTTCATTTTCCGTTCGTTCAGCATTCGTTCTGCATTTATTTGGGGTACTTGAACGCAACTGGGTCTGTATCAGAGTTCTATTTATTTTATCAACAAAACACTTGCTGCATAAATGTACATAAATGTTGGACAAACATTTCAACATAACACGATTTTGCGAGCAGACGATTCTACCATGATAATTGATTGTGTAAAGTCCCGAGTTATCTTACCGGAAGTTGATATCGATTCATTACGTATATACGCTTGCACTAGTCTTGTTTACTGGATAAGCGTCAATCTGAGACAGACTGCATTTACTTATTTTCGTTTGACGATGAAGTTACACAAATAATCATGTGGAATTGGAGAGAGGTTTGACTACATATTATGTCGGACCATTTGCTGGTTCTGTTAAGTCTGTCGTGGGTGATATTCAATCAAGTGTGTGCTATTTATTTCTACTCGCAGAAAAAAGCAAGTGCTCGAAATTTTCAGAAGCAATCTGAAAAATCAACTCGCATTTTGCGAGTCCGCAAGAGTGAAATTCGACCCCTGGTATTACATTTAAGTTTTGTCAATGAATGTTCTAACTCTTTCTCTTCCAGAATGCCTATCTTTTCAAATTATACAAAATGCGACACTATATAAAGTGAATGCAACCTAGAACATTTAACTTCCAAAATAGTATATTTTGCCAGTATATCATAAAAATATTTAATGTGAGTTGCTATCATCCCAATTTACAACCTACCTATATCGAGACTAGCTGCTGTATCTGTCCGCGAGAACCCTCCACTTGTCCCCACCACCTGTTCTCGGACCTCTCCGCCTTCCGTCGATGGTTTTTCATCTTCTGTGATGAGTTCCCACTTGACACTGATGGCCTCGGCGTCTGTACGGAACAGCCGCTTTACCTCCTTCTCTATGTCGGGCTGGTCCATGTACTGATTGGTACAAATTGTACAACTTTATTAACTCCAAGCAGTTTACCAGACAGACAATTCAACACGTCATTTTTAAGTTGTTATAAAGCTTAAGACTTGGAAGCCATTTTATAACTGAGGGACACAACAGGGATTTATGCATGATTTACTGTGCCTTGGGAAGAAAAGCTGCAGACTTGGGTAAGCCTACAAATGAACTGTTTTTTGTCTATTTATGTCTACAGATTCCTCTACCGTATAGTTATTTACATATTATATACACATATTTTATACCTTCTTCTTTAGAGTCTTTCGAAATCTTCTTCTCCGCACATTTTTCAATGGTGGGGTAACTAAAACATGGAACAGAGCATGGCGTATTAAACACTTTAAACAGCAATGATGCTGATGTCGAAAGCCACATTTCATGTCTTCAGCTGACAGTGATGATGGGTTTGTTGTTTCATCAGTAAATTTTACTAACTCATAGAAATGTTAAGAACATAGTCAAAGTCAAAATTCCTTATAGTATGCACATCTCTTAATAGCTGGTAGTGAGGATTCATAGCAATCAGCATAAAAGCCTATAACGGGTTCAGTTGAGTACACAAGCTTATCTTCATAGAAAATCAAAGTCCAAGGGACATAACTGTGGGCAAAAATCCAAATGTGTTATAGTATGCAAATGCACAAAATCATAGGAGTTGCACAAACAAGATTATTTTCATAGAAGGGTCAAAACTCTGGTAAATAGCCCCAGTGTAAGTTTGTTACAGAATGTAATGGTAAATAGCCCCAGTGTAAGTTTGTTACAGAATGTACTGGTAAATAGCCCCAGTGTAAGTTTGTTACAGAATGTACTGTTAAATAGCCCCAGTGTAAGTTTGTTACAGAATGTACTGGTAAATAGCCCCAGTGTAAGTTTGTTACAGAATGTACTGGTAAATAGCCCCAGTGTAAGTTTGTTACAGAATATACTGGTAAATAGCCCCAGTGTAAGTTTGTTACAGAATGTACATCTTCAGTTGATGAAAGGTGTGAAGTGTCACCACGACTGGCACAAAAGCTTAGTAGGAATTGCACGCGCAATATATGGGACATCCTTACATGTATACAATGTATGGAGAAAATGATTAGTAAAACTGTTTGTTCCTTTTGCTGTTTAATTATTCTCTAATGCCAGGTGAAAGTCATGGGAGGGGTATAGATTTGACCACCTGTTCCTTAAAGGCATTATCCCGCCAAATAACGGCAAAATTATACTATAAAATCGTTCATCCAAACTCTATCAAGGTGTTCAGCTCATAAAATAATGTATATGTGCCAATTAAAATATAAAGTTTATTCATGGGTACTTAAAACACCCGTGACTGAATATTTGTAAAATAAATTAATATGAGTTGGTAACTTTTAATTCAACGCTACAGTTTTGGGTTTGGCCTGGCTGGTTAAAGCCATTTATAATGTGTTTTAATATAGTTTGGATTCTCAACATATGTAAGTTATCATGTGTGTTTGTACACATCTGTGTGTTTGTACACATGTGTGTGTTTGTGTTTGTACATGTGTGTGTGTTTGTACACGTGTGTGTTTGTGTTTGTACACACGTGTGTGTTTGTGTTTGTACACATGCGTGTGTTTGTACACATGTGTGTGTTTGTACACATGTGTGTGTTTGTGTTTGTACTGTACACATGTGTGTGTTTGTGTTTGTACACATGTGTGTGTTTGTACACATGTTTGTCTTTTCATAAGAAACATACCTATTGAGTTTTCTATCAGTCAGATATTTCGTCTCCATGCAACAATTTATATCTTCCATTAAACAGTTCACAGTTAAAAAGGGAAGATATCATGACTACATTACAGCTGTCTCTAATAATCTTGAAGCGGCACATGGCATTATCTTGATTTGTTAAAAACTCTCGGCAATCTTGATTTGTTAAACACTCTCGGCAATCGTCATTTGTTAAGGGTTATGTCCCCTTTTGTGGAATGCCATAGAAAGTGCATTAACAAAAGCAAAAAAATTAGAACTCCAATAATCATAAATATGTTTACCTGTAACTTGCAGTTTAATATGTTTACACTTTTATCTAGGCAGTGCTTTACTTGAATAATGAATACATAAACTTGATAACAGGGTTTATTGATCCATACTCAGCTTGTGTCATACTCAGGGTCATGTATGTATTGACTAATTCACATATTTGTCAAATATGTATTGTATAAATGAATCTCAACCAGATCTGCTTTACATGTTAGTCTAAACTCCAGAAAGATACATACTGATTTTGAAGTTAGAAGGTCACATCTGTCACAAAAATGTTTCCAACATCATCCCAGAATTCAAGCCTTTTCCTGCCTATGTGGTTCCCAGGCAAGAACAGGGCCACTGCTTATCCTGGCAGAGAGGGAGAATTGCCCCGAATTCATGTTCATTGTTTTTCATGTTTGTTTACATATAATGATATGCAATAGGGTTGTTCCGATTAATCAATTTGATCGATCATCAATCAGTTATGCCTTTGATCTGATTAAATGATTATAATTTTTTCATGATCGACTTTACTCGGTTGTTGAAAATTATGGCTTATTTCATTCTCTTGTACTAAAATATACAAGAAAATAAAATGAGTTGCAACAAGTAATCACATATTTATAGTGGGTATCACAACTTCTTTTTTTTAAATATAGGTTGGTTAATTTATTTAGTTATTTTATTACCAGAAGATACTTGAAATGTGATTACTTTCTACATTATAGTCTGAAAAAGGCTTACACTTGTCTTTTATAGCAGCCATGTTTAATCGATTAATGATCGATCATCGGTCGGTTAAATATTCTGATGATTTCAGCCGATTCCCAACACTAATATGCAACTGTTGATGCATATGACTTGTCTGCTCCCCATATGCAAGATCAAATTGTGATGCACATGTGTAAAGTGCGGATAATCTGATGTCGTTCGGAAGAAAATGGGCCACTTACTGCCATGGTTCCAGAGATTCTTTTTGTCTTTATCTTTCTTCTTGGGACTTTCATTTTCATCCTGTACCACATCCTCTTCTGTGGTTGTAATCAGCATCTGAAGTGGACAAGGAATTGAACTGAATTGGGTTTAAGGCGCAACAACATATGAAAGCTTGTATGGCACCTAACAGGAATGAAGGTGCCAGGCTCATCCTCCATTTACATCAAGATAAAATATGGAGAATGGGCCTAGAACCTTCTTACCTGCAGGACTGCAGAGTTGCTGCAAATTCTATAATAGACGCTCCATTTACAATAGAGCCACGTTTCCACGCTTGCATGCACGGCGTCATGATAAAGACCTTGAATGAGCAAATGACGAAATGAATATGAATGGGCGTGTCATACCCCTCTGCATGTGACAGTGTGTTTGTGAGATCAATGCGCAG
Source organism: Cyrtodaria siliqua (assembly GCA_037043455.1). NCBI lineage: Eukaryota > Metazoa > Mollusca > Bivalvia > Adapedonta > Hiatellidae > Cyrtodaria > Cyrtodaria siliqua. The sequence continues at coordinate 103,669 of JAWPHD010002550.1, forward strand.
AATGTAAATGATATGCAAGAAAAAGAATCAACCATGAGTATCCGGTTCAGATAGGGAATTTCCAACAGTCGGTATAACTGTTATATATATAAAACAATTATACCTCGATATCTCGTGCTGGAAATCCCTATCTTCACCGGATACCCATAAAAGATTCTTATAATATTTTTTGCTATTTCAGAAAGTTTCTAATGCGTTAGTTGCTTTCAATTATAGCTGATTTTAACAAATGCATTTTTGTTCATATAATTTTTATGTCCTATATAACAGTTATCTGATAGGTATAAATTGTGAAAGACAACATAGTACATGTAGGAGCAGATGTAAGAACAAGGTATCCCTATATTTTAACTCACTCCGGAGTGTGATCTGGAGATGCTGCCTCGACATATGTATGTATGGTTTTTAACAATCTTTCAGTCGTATCACAACGGTGTCTATCTGTAGCAGTGAGCTTTTAGTGCCACCACCTTGGAATACCATGTGGAGTGGGTAGTCCAGTGGTAGAGTGCCGAACTCTAGATCGAGAGGCCGTGGGTTCGAGCCTAGCCGCAGCCACGTTATTTATCCTTGAGCAAGATAATTAATCCACATTGCTTAGTACTGGTTCCACCCAGGAAGCCATCGAGAGTGATTAAACTAAGTTGAAAGAACTTGTTTCGCAATCGATGTAAAATAAATATGTTTAAACTAATTAGAATACCATGCCACAGACACATGACATGATACCCCAGCCAGTCACATGACATGATACCCCAGCCAATCACATGTACCGACACCGGGCCGACCAGTCCTAGTACTACCCTTTATAAACAAGGGAGCTACTAGTACCATTTTTATAAAGTGTTTGCTATTTAACCAACAACAACCCCCCGCATGTGAGCCAGACACTCTACCATTACGCCACCACCGCAGTTACTGCCTCAAACCACAGATCACAGGCACCTGGCAAAACTACAATTTTGGTTGTCTACATGAAGCCTGATTGTCTACAAGAAGCCTGATTGTCCTAAAAGTCAGCGTGCCTTTTTAACGAATCAGCTGTTTCTATTAACAACTGGGTACACTGGGGGATTTAATGCAAATTTGACGGTAATATTATACACAAATACTTGACACAAAGGCTCCATCATCAACGTTAAGGTTAACAATAAGCATATTCTGCCTTTAATAGCAGTGTTTGTGTTAATAGTGGCCCTTGTAGGTCAGTGGATAAGACCTTGGCATCAGAGCAACTGACTTTTAGTTCCGTGCGGGTTCACAGAGGCATGCCTGAGAGGAAACTTCATCCTTCATCTCCCTCTCAGGTTTCTGTCCCAATATATCCTACTATGATGTGGCAATGAGACAACAATCCCATTTCATTTTGTTTTGAGAAGAAGATTTCTAAAGACTTTTCTTTACAATTTTGGGTAAAAACATAATGGTAATGTTTGATCCCAGGTTCAAGATTTGTAAAAACCTTAACTTAGATACATATAACTTAGATACATTTAAGAGAATCTTAAATATACAATTGTACAAACCTAAATCCACACAAGAGTGCCAAAAATTTACACAATATACGCCTATCATAAATGTGGACCAGATTGAAGGTTTTATCAATGGAATTGTAACACTTTTGCAATAGATAGCATAAAGATTGTCAATTTCCAACATGCAAAGGGTCCAAGGGCAATAACTCTTGTGTATCTTGAGCAATAGCATTAGTTATCAAACTTGACTGAGCTGTTGTGGCCATAAACATTGTGTCCAAGTTTCATCACGATTGGATTAGAATTGCTCCAGTTATGGAGCAAACACTGTCGATTTTGTCAATTTTCAACAATCCCATAACTCTGGTGTTTCTTGAGCAATAGCAGTGGTTATCAAACTTGACCGAGCTATTGTGACCATAAACACTGTGGCCAAGTTTCATCAAGACTACTCCTGTTATGGAGCGGACATAATAAATCCCATCAAGATGGGCGTATAATAAGAATCTAAAATATAAAATCTGATTAAAATTGGAGAATTGGTTCTTGAAAAGATTTTTCCTATATATAATTCGGTCTAAAGATGTGACCCCCTAGGGCAGGTTCATTTTTTTAAACCAGGGTCAAGATTTTTATGAAATTAAAAATCACTCGAGAATTATAACTGGACCATCTGCTTCTGAAAAATTTTCCTTAGTTATATTGATATTATTTAATAATGGCGACCATCTTTGAAGATGTATCAACCTAGTAACCTCTACAATAAATACGAAAGGTTACCATCAAAAGCGAAATTTGGTTACAACTGGCTAAGTGGTTGCAGTAAGAACATCTGGCCAGCAGAGATAAAAACTAGTTTCGTAGAAGTTACATGCATCATAATCATAACTACAGATCCATCTGGCAGACTGGGATATATAAAGCAGGAAGCTGAATATCAAGTCAAACAAACTAGGTAGATAGGAAATTATCTTTGAATTATCATGAAAATTCTCCCAGTCGTTTTGGAGAAGTAGCACCAGCAAGAAAATCTTAAAACGCAAACTATGGATAAAAAATGCATCATTAATTTCCATAACCTGTTGTGGTCAAGCTGTTAAAAACAGACCAACCTGTGATATGTCTGCGGTCTTGTAGAAAGTTTTCATATCCACCGTCTTGTGGCACTCTATGATACAGGGAAGGTCCATCATCTGGAGATACAGGTATGGAGATACAGGTATGTAAAAGTCACAACATCATACAAATCACTGTTTTTTTTAAATCTTAAATAATACATATTTTTACAATTTCTTCACTTCAAAAAGGTAGAAAGAAATATATAGTCCAATTCTATATTCTATAACTTTATTTCTACATGCTACCAACTATAATGGTGAATTAATATTTACAACAGTTTACTAATAAGTGTAGTGTCTCTCTCACATAACTACTGATCTCTTGTTAGTCCAGGTAAAAATGCCCACCAAGAAACGCCAGGAAAAAGCCACGAACAATGAAAACCCTCTCTTTTTATAAGGTCCCTTCCAAATAAGGGGTTAGCATGGTCGTAAATATTAGCATGCTAACTCATCAATCTTATAGCATCTACAAATAAGGAATGCTAACCCATAAATTATGATCATTAGCATTAGCCTGCGTTAGCCCTGTAGAGAGATACACATCTAGATTTATGGTGCTAACCGAAGACAGACATAATGTCCTCAGTAACCAGGCTTGAATACTGGTACCTGTACAAAATTACAACACTCCCCTCTCCCAGGCTTAATGGTCCCCATTAAAACCTTAAATCCCTCTCTTTTAACAAGAAATCAGTACCAACATTCACACTAAATGAAAGAATGTCAAATTACTAATAAGTAATAATCAAAGTTGTTTGTGCAGACTATTCTTACAAAATAAAGCATGCATTATTTAGAGTAAATGAGTAAACGTTTACATTTAACGAACGCAAATTCTTTGTAACATGCATTAAGCTTTACTTGAAATGAATGAACAGATTTGGTGTATGTTTAAAGATATAAAACAAAGCCTCAGGAAGCAAAATAATAAATCCATGGTATACTGTGTGTTCCAATGTTCATACACAGTCCTCAAGGCATAAACTTGCCACACTAGTGAAACTGAGTCCTAATTCTGCACATTTAGTCCTAGACCTACACATAATTGTTCTCTGTATTTTTAACACAATCACACAAGTGTTCATTTTTGGTTCCATTCTCACTATGTCCTGGTGCCATTTAAATTGAATGAAATTAGTTTAAGTAAAATAACATGTAATCAATACACAAAATGACATTAATGATCTTATAAAGATTATATAATTTGGCACAATATTTCGCGTATTAAATTATTGTTAATGTTATCATAGTGAAATCTGAAAAGAAATCTGAGATCATTAGAGCACTTTTTAAATCCAATTTTTGTGAATTCTACTTTGCACAGATTAATCCAGAATATTACTAGATATTTAAAATAAAGAATCTTCTAAGAATATTGGGTTTACACAATATCCCAAATCCATTTATTCACTTAAGAACCAGATATTAAATAAAGAATCTTCTAGGAATATTGGGTTTACACAATATCCCAAATCCATTTATTCACCCAAGAACCAGATATTAAATAAAGAATCTTCTAGGAATATTGGGTTTACACAATATCCCAAATCCATTTATTCACTTAATATATCCAATTATATCTGCGAAAATAATATCCGATATTTTAAATAAGACTTTTCAACAGATCACTTGCTCCCAAAAATTTCAGCAGCACGGGTGTTAATTTTTAGTAGATCTTCCAGGAAATCGGGTGGTATATTCTTTGTCTCCCGTCTAGTGATTCGCTCGCTCAGGATCTGCACTTCCGTAATCAGGGCTGAAACTGACACAGAGACGTGACGTTGCTGGACTTGTGAGACCTCGTCCAATGTTTGCCCTATCTTATGATGTAGGTTATGGATCTCACTTAGTACCTGACGATGGTTTCTGTCCATTTTTGCCTCCAGGTGGGCCAAAAGTGTGATTGATCCATCGCCGATATTCAAATTCGCTGGTAATTTAACTCGTTTTGGCAGGAACATAGGCGTATTGGTTGGAGATATAGGCTGTCTGGCAGTACTTGCGGAGTTTCCAATTTCGAATTCAGTGTTGGTGACAGAAGTGGTTCTGTCATCTGCGATAACTTCTAGGTGGTTGACTTCACAAGACTGCATGGTTTGTTGTGCATTAATTGTCTCTGTATAATTAGTAAACATTTTGAAGTGTTTGTTCTTGTGTCTACTTAAAGACGATTTATGTCTAAAATCCTTTTTACACAATTTGCACGTGTACATGCAATGCTATTACTTAGAAGCAGTATTGGACTAACAAACACATTGTCAAGTAATATCCTTTATTTGTAGTCCAAAAGGTTTAATATTAATTTTGTTCAGATAAACATTTAAACATCCACTCTGTTCAAGACTTAATCACAAAATGACCACGCATTCCCTTGTTCATCATGAGTTCTAATGAACTTCCTTTGTCCATAAAGGCTTAATGACAGAAGTTTAACAGTACTCCTATCTAAAGTTGGTGTTGTTAGTATTGATATGGTTTATGTTGGGTTTTCTGTCTTGAACTTTTACGTGGAACAAATTTACTGTTACAGCTTGTCATCAGGTGTTTGGATTTCAAGGGTGCGTTGACAGTTTTATGTTTCATGGACCAGTCGGGGAAGCTGTTCCCATGATATGGTTTTAGTCTGTCATGGTGCACAACCTTTGCTTTTGAAGTTGGCCCCTTTCTTATCTCAAACAAAAGGTCACTAATTTTCCTGTGAATAATGTAAGGTCCCTGCCATATTTTTGGATCAATTTTCTTACAATGCCCTTTAGTTCTAGATTTGTCTAAACATAATACTAAATCTCCCAATTTGTACTTGTTAGCACTTATTCTAGTGTCATAATCCCGTTTCTGCCGTTCTGCATTTTTTCCCAAAGCCTGCCTTGCAATGTCATAAATTTTGCACAATTTATCTTCCATGTTTGTTACATACTGGACCGTACTTTCACACGTGCTTTCATTGGGTATACATCCAAGAGATATCTCCACTGGCATGATGACTTCCCTGCCTAACATGAGCATGTTTGGGGTAAATCCTGTCCCGGTGTGTACACAACTACGGTAGGCGGATGTAATTAAGTTCAAATCTTCATCCCAGTTTGTTTGATTCGAGTTCACGTATGTTGTTATCATATTTTGAAGAACTTGGTTGAATCTCTCCGGTGCGCCATTGGCCATAGGCCTATAACCTGAAGTTCGAGTCTGATTGATTTGTAGCAGTCTGCATACTTCTTTGAAAAGATTGGATTGGTAATTTGTTCCTTGATCTGAATGAATGTCAAGACACATTCCAAACCGTGAAAGAAATTCATAAACTATTTTAGTAGCTACTGTACTCGCAAGTTGGTCTTTTATTGCATACACTTCAGCCCATTTAGTGAAATTATCAATGACCACAAGACAGTATTTATTCCCATTTTCAGTTGTTGGTAATGGTCCCATGATGTCCGTGCTGATTCTGTCCATTGGATGTCCAACCGTATATTCTGTTAATGGAGATCTAGGTGTTTTTGCAGGACGTTTGCGCAATATACACCTTTCACAAGCACTAATATGACGTTTCAGATTGTCCTTCAATTTATACCAGTAGAATTTCTGTCTAAGCTTAGAATAGCATTTGTCTATGCCTAAGTGTGCGCCAGTATTTGAGTCATGTGCTGAGACTAACACTTCTTTTCTCATAACTCGAGGAACGATTAACTGAACATATTCCGATTTATTACTAATAATGTGTCTCTTAAATAATACACCATCAATCAATTTCAACAAGTCCCAGTGCAACCACATATTTCGCACTGCTGGGGAATAACCTGCCATTATGTCCCTTGGGGGTCGTTTATTGTCAGACTTGAGCCACTTAACAACAGGAGCAATATCAGGATCTTGGTGCTGAAGTTTTGTCATTCTTTCTGGTGAATAGTTAACTGTACAGAAATCTTTTAAGCTGCCTGACGACTGTGATGTTTGGGGTGCTGCATTTTCGGACAATGAGCCATCAACTTTGTCAGAATTTATGCCATTTCTATTCTGCCTATTAACGTTACTTTCACGAGAAATGAAATTGCTGTCATATAATAATCCTTTACTTTCAGAACACTGTCGGATACGCAATTGGCTCACGCCACAGCGACTAAATTCCTTGATTCTGAGTAATCCATTGAACAATGACACACTGCAATCCCATGCTTTTACAACAAGAAGTTGCAAAATAAGGAGTATCCCACTCCATAATTCACCTGACCTTAACTTCACTCTGGAAATCCTTGCAACTGACGATTTGTCCAAACTTCCAGTCCTCAGCTGCACACTATCCTTTTCTAACAAGGGAACAACATCGTCAATTTGCGCAAAATCTGCACCCATTACACGGTCAAATGAAACAAATCATACATGTGTAGTCCATTGTTAATTAATCGTAAAGTTCGTTTAAAGGGAGTTGTTTTACGGGTTTGTCATACTTATTGATAAACAATTTACACTTTCCATTTGTGTCCCTTGTAGTCATATTGAGTGTTATATGACCAAACATCAGCTAAAGTTTCAAGTTCTAAACTCTGACCTGTGTTCTGCAAAATTCCACCTTCAGTACAAACAGAAGTTGCTTTTGTTGTTTCAAACGAACATTCTGAAGCTATACACAAACACATCAGAAGTAACATCAGGATTTTCATGGTGATTGTTACAAGTCCGAATTTCAAATATCTGTTTAAAATGTTCCAGCACAAATTTGTGAAAATAAATTCCCCTTCGGAAATGTGTTAAAGTTCTTATCCCACCGCTGCCACCAGTTTTACAATTTCTTCACTTCAAAAAGGTAGAAAGAAATATATAGTCCAATTCTATATTCTATAACTTTATTTCTACATGCTACCAACTATAATGGTGAATTAATATTTACAACAGTTTACTAATAAGTGTAGTGTCTCTCTCACATAACTACTGATCTCTTGTTAGTCCAGGTAAAAATGCCCACCAAGAAACGCCAGGAAAAAGCCACGAACAATGAAAACCCTCTCTTTTTATAAGGTCCCTTCCAAATAAGGGGTTAGCATGGTCGTAAATATTAGCATGCTAACTCATCAATCTTATAGCATCTACAAATAAGGAATGCTAACCCATAAATTATGATCATTAGCATTAGCCTGCGTTAGCCCTGTAGAGAGATACACATCTAGATTTATGGTGCTAACCGAAGACAGACATAATGTCCTCAGTAACCAGGCTTGAATACTGGTACCTGTACAAAATTACAACAATATATATAATTAAAGTACTAAAACTTAAAGCACTGATTTACAATACTGACTCATTAAAATTATATTTTTATCAAATATGATTTGGGACGCAAAAAAAAAATCATTTCTGAAAAAGTATCATTTGGGACACTAATTATTGTAATTGATTTATCCTGTCCCAAAATAAATGGTACACTTAACTTTTATGTAACTAAACCCAGAAAGTAGTCATTGTTCATCTGAAACCCTTCATAGGTCAGACTATCCTTACATTGTCTATTACAACACAATCCTAGATAAGTATTGTTTCTCTGACCAAGAGCACCGCCAACGGTGCAGACGCTTGACTTTGGTGAACTTTTATCAATGTTTCAATCAATAACATACAAGCTTTAACCAAGATATGGGCCATAATTTTGTTATAATAAAAACATGGTCTATACAAGATGCCAAATACATGTGTGAAGTTTCAATCCATTATGTAAAGTACTTTTGGTGATGGAAGCTTACATACAAATTTTAACAAAATTTTCAAAGAATAAAAGAGGCCATCATTTTGTTAAAATAAAAGCAAGAGTTATAGAAACTGGCTCTGTGGTGTTGTCTAATGATGCTGAATACATGTGTGAAGTTTTAATCCATTATGTAAAATACTTTGTGAGATACACATTTACATACAAACTTTAACCAAATTTCTTAAGTACAAGTGCTTCTGCTACCTTACCTTAGCACAGAAGTAGTCATTGCCGTATCTGATAGCTCCTCTGCGTAGATCAGGCTGAAGCTCTATACTCAGTCTGTCCTTCAGGTGCATGCTACCGTTCCTCACTTCCTGTCTCAGTGCCATTGCAGGTCCCTAGTGGAAGGAAAACAGTATCATTATTATACCATTTATGTACCTAAAAATGCTGTCTGACCTAAAAATACTGTTAGAATCGTGAAAGGTGGTATTACTGAATAGCATCAACAAAATTACGATACAATCAGATGTACAAGCTTATCGTCTATTGGGTGTTGTAACTGAACTGAAATGAATGCTGTTTAACGGCTCATAAACACAGTATAGGTTATTTAGAGCCGCCCCAGAGGGAGGGGAAGGATACATAGGAATCCGGGACCCTGCCCTACTCTTATTATCGAATAGATTCCTATGGTTCTTTAACGTGCTCGGAAGATAGACCGATACACGGGACCGCCCGGTTTACGTCCCCATCCGCCGGACGAATCTAAGGGAAAGTGTCTTGCCCAAGAACACACCGATGGAACTCAGTGGCACCACGTAGGATTGAACCCGGGGCCTCCGGTTACAAATCCGCTGTGCTACCGACTGCACCACGCCAGCCCCTCTATTGGGTATTGTACGCACAGTAATAACATAAAAGGACATCAGTCTGTTTATAGCTTTATACCTACTTTTAATACTATTACTAAGTAATTACTGTATTAACTGGCCAGAAAATCCTAATAAGAATGAGCGATCGTGGAATCCTCACTGGCTCAAAATGTTTACATAGGGAACGGTTTAAAAGCAGTGTTACGTGTGTGTTTTTTCGTTCTAAGGATAGAACAAGTCCCTCCAGTAATGTGTCAAACCAAAAATCCCGTAAATAGCCCAGCATAATTGCATGTGGACCAAAATGTTTACAGTTTAAAAGCGGCTGCTGCAACAGGCTTTATATGCTATACCAGGGAGTAAAGTATACAGGGAGAAGACACGGATCGTTTTGCCATTTTATGTTGTCGCACGTGTGTTTCACTACTGCGTGAAAATGACTACTTCCCGTTGTTGCGCATATATATGTGTGTGAAAAACAGCAAATTCTTATAAATTATTACACAAGTTTACAAACTCAATGAAGGTGCGAAATATAAACTTAAGTATTATTTATTCACATGGTGTCCTCCGATACAGAGCGTGTATTTGTTAGCATGTATAAAAGCACATTTTACCAGAAAGTTCCGTGTAACAAAGATGGCGCCACTCACCACCAAATAAAAAATGGTGACAGTGTATAGCTATTGCAAACGAGATACGAGACTACCGGTTAATATTAGGCATTAATAATAACAACTAGATGGGTGTTCCGCGGAACACGTGTGGGAACACGTGTGACATGTGTCGCCTGTCAGCGCTTTGTAAGTATAACAAGGTTTTTGGACCCAGATAAATGACCTTGACAAACTGGCCTGACTAATTTTTTGTGAAGAAAATGAGTATTTAACCCATATAATGACCTTCAGTGTGATCTAGACCTTTATATTTTAGTACGGTGTTGTCGTGATGAGTACATATTGAAAGTTTGATGAAGAAGTATCAAGAAATGAGAAAGTTATAGCCAACGTTAAGTTTTCGTGAAGAAAAAACTGAGTATTTAACCCATATAACAGGCCTTTTTCTGCCCAATTGGGAAAAAGACCCTGGACAAATTGGGAAAATTAACACCGTAAATTTTGCCCAATTGGGAAAAAATTTAATCGCTTTATGCCTCAAATTTGGAATTTTCATAAGTTAGTTGTACATAAATATCAGGTTGTTTTAATTGCCTGGTTTCAATACATGATACATGATTTAAATATTGTTATTTTTATAGTATTTCCTTGTAAACATTTGTAGAATAGTAGAAAAAGGCCTGTATAATAACCTTCAGTGTGACCTTGACCATCATATTTTAGTATGGTCATGTCGATGTTGTCATGATGGGTATATATTGAAAGTTTGATGAAGAAGTATCAAGAAATGAGAAAGTTTATATGACTGGCCAGTTATTTCCAGCCTCAGGGTTTCTGCAGGTCTCAATTTTTTTTATGGAATAAACTGGGGGTCATATTTTTTGGACATGCATTTTGATGAATAGACCATGTGATGTCAGATAGACGTGCATTATTAGTTGATCACAGACATCTTCAGTGGATTTGTCAGCAAAAAAATAAGTTAACCGCCGTTGTTTCATTTTGGGTTCGTCTGCCATTTTAGCGGCCGTATCATGATCATCTATAGTTTTTATTTGCCAGTGTTTTTATATTTATAAGCGTTTACCTACTCAGACCCACATACACGCAATCGATATGACAACGACAATAATGCGGAAAGTACAGACATTTGTTTAACCTGTTCTAAAAATAGACCAGGAATGAATAACTTTATTTTCCAATCATGGGCAACAAAGATACTATAATCACTGTAAAATGAACAACATGTTGAAACATAACCAGTCAGAGCTCTAACCTTAAACAGTTACAAGTTTTATAACTGCTGAAAGTTATTAAAATGCCAAATTATTATCTCCCTTTGGTTTAGAGTATCAGATACTTTTCCCTAATAACCATTTGTAACCTAAATCAGTTACCAAGATCATTTGCTAATAAATCGAAATAGTTGCCAGTGTTTATTTATGTCTGTATACTTATTATTAAGGATAAATACATCTTCATCAAGATCCAATTAGCAGTTGTTCACTAATTATCATGTTGGATGGAGCCTACAAAATGATTTTTAATGGATTTTGTTGCACAACAGTAGGTAACTTGAGAGGCCTTGCGCATTGGATTTTCATCGATGCTCATAGAATTTTATTGCACGATTGTAAAGTTCAATAATCACCCTACCTGGAGAAAATTATATATATATAGGGAAATTTTTGTACAGAAGATAGAATGCATCTAAACTTGAATGATTTTGTGGTAGTATTAACTGATACAGGTTACTAACCCAAATTTAGTTGTTTTTTAATAACAGTCGCAGGTTATGAAAAACGTAACTGTTTAAGGTTAGAGCTCTGTCTGATAACAAAAGCTTAATTCTGATTAGCATCATAACAGTAAAATTAAATGAAATTATAAGATGTAATATGATCGATATAACGATGGCAATAACACGAAAGTACAGGTATTAGTTTAGTTTAAACTTATTTATTTTACATCGATTGTAACGAAAGCTCTATGAACATATTTGAACTCTCGATGTCTTCCTGGGTAGAACCAGTATTAAGCAATGCAGATAAAGTGTCTTGCTCAGGGACACAACGCATATGGCAATGGCGGGATTACAGGTATTAGTTTTTCCTTTTCTAAATATAGACCAAGAATAAGTCCAGTCATGATTCCTTACATTTGAAGCTTTTCAAGCAAGTTTTACGACGATAATTTGACGTCTGGTTTTTCATTTCTAGCCTAGTGACAGTAAGTTTCATTGCGTCATGAAAAACACACAAGCTGATTTATGTCGCGTTGCCGATCATTTTAGTGCGTCAAAAACGCACTCTCGCGGAAACACTGCACCCTTATTTTAACAAGTTTTGATGTTTCCTTTTCTTCTTCATTTTTGTTCTCTCTCTCTCTATGAGAAATTTTCTTTCGTTTAATGGGCGCAGTCAGTATCAGAAAGTGCGTTCATATATAACTGACTTTTTGCACATGTTCTGTCAGAAGAAAAACAGCGTGACACTTGACATTTATGGGGTAATGTCGAAGCCTATATGCATCACTGCAATAACTAAATAGTTATAAATAAGTGTAAAAATAAAAAGTGGCTGGTTGATGTTTAAATTAGTTTTCATCTTCAAGAAGGGACAAGTTTGCTTTATAAATCATGAATATTATTACAGCAGGAAGCCTCATGATGAATTGTTGTTCGAGATCAAATGCAGGTTCTCCACCACCTTCTTTCTTCTTTTTAACAACAGTTTTAGAAAATGTTTTAGATGACATTTTAGAAAATGTTTTAGATGACGTTTTAGATGACATTTTCTTGTATAATTTTTAACAAATACGCTTATTCCTACAATTTCCAAACCGGAAATGTGAATTAAAGTACACCAAAAACGATGACGTCAGAAAAAGTACGCACCGGAAGTTAGTTAGCATTAACAAGTTCCCCATAGTTTCTGTCGAAAACCCTAATTCTACTCGATAATTTGTCATAGCAATGATTTATGTTGAATTTGTATTCAAACATATAATCATTGTTTGTATAGTTACTTACAAAATGACGTATTTACCTGAACAATTGATGGAAAAGTCGCCAAGAGTAGGTTTTTGATATAGAATAGCCAGCTTCAGTAACAACACATCGCCACCATTGGCTTTCTATGATTTGGAATGGCAGTTTTTTGATTATCACCAATTGACGATGGCAGTTCTACAATGGTATTATTTATTTTTAAAACATAATAAATGTTTGTGATCATTTTAGATAGATAAGTCCCTGAGACCACTGACACTTGAGACACAAATATTATAAAGAATAAATAAATTGCGATACCCCACTTTTATCTATATAGCACGGATCCTTGTTGACAACAAGCTGACCAATCTCGTTACGAACTCTGTATCTTGGTCAAATTACCGAATTGAGTCAAATCCTTTACACCATTCATTATGTCTGATTCCCATTTATCACATTAAATTCACAGTTGGTACAAAAACGCACTATGTTAAGTAAAATCTCCGATTCCTACTATTACAATATTCCTACTTGCGTTGACTTCTGGTTGTACTCAAAGAAGTGACCCGACTGGACGATTTTCAGTTTCTGATTACGTATGTTTTTACCGTTAAAATATCATCCTATTGGGCGATTTTCAGTTTCTGATTACATATATTTTTACCGTTAAAATATCATCCTGGATGATATTTTAACGGTAAAAACATACATAATCAGACACTGAAAATCGTCCAATCGGGTCACTCTGTATTTATATAATCCAATCGGATCACTTTAATAGGCCCAATTCCAGTAGAAAACTGCGCTGTTATTTCCCAACTGTGGCAGAAAGTTTTCCCAATCAGAAAGCAGCAGTCCAGGGCTTTTTTCCACAACATTGGGAAGAGGCCCAGGCCTGTCCATTTTGGGAAAAAAGAATGCGCTTATTTCTCATTTTGGGAAAAATACAGGGTTTCGTAAATTCAGTAAATATGACATTAATATACTTTATTTATATTGTCATCCATTATTTACCATAATTATTAACTTTTCCAAGTCGGAATTTACTTAGCAGACAAAAACACACTGCAGAATTCATGCTTTTTCTCAAATTCTGAGAGACTGCTGTTTTCCGATTGGGAAATATTTCTTCCACAGTTGGGAAAAAACAGTCCAATTTTCTGTTGGGAAGAGGCCCTTTACAGGCCTCTGTTATATAAGGTAAAAAAGCCCTGCAGTCTCTCAGAATTTGAGGAAAAACTTAAATTCTGCAATGTGCTTTTGTCTGTCAAGTCAGTTCTGAGAAGTTGAAGTAATTATAGTGAAATAATGGATGAAAATATAAATAAAACCTAGTACTGTCATATTTACCTAATTGATGAAATCTTACATCTTTCCCAAACCAAGAAATAAGCATTATGTATACATAAATTTCAAAACTTCTTATCTGTAAACAGTCACTCTGTTGATAGAAGAACTAATCAGTCTCTCACTCTGAGGACAAAGTACATTCCAGTGATGACAAAGAGCCATTCATCATTATTCACCTCAACGTCAGAGCTCATGTTTCAGGCTAACGTATGTCAATATCACAAAATTGCTCCTTTTCACATCTATCTGATTTCAACAAATAAGCAAAAATAAAACAAAATTAATATCAAGTGAAATCCTTTTTTTTTGTTATCCCAATTATTCCCATCATAGGATATATACCTGAATGATCAACATATTAATAGGCTACATCATTACAATAGATATATATTATTACAGTACTTCCTGTAGATTAACATTGATATTGAATCACTTTATTTTTTATATTATTTTTAAGCTTTTATGGTACTCGTGAGGTAAGAAAATTTCAGTGTATTTCAATTATAGTACATAATTTGATGTAAATGCATGTTCTCATCAATATTTGGAGGAATGATTATTTGTATAAATGGACACTATGGGACAACACTAACCATTGTGTGTCTTCATCCTAGACCAATGAGCACTCCTTTTAGCTGCTGACCATATTTTTTTTAAATGCCAAATAAAAAAATATCTATTATTTAAATTATAACAATTTTGGATTATATATTAATTATGAAAATTAATAAAAAAAAAAATTCCATACCTGTATGTCTTTTGTTTAAACTTACCAGCTTACAGTGATCTGCTAGTGGAAAACACATGTTTTGAGTGGTGGCTGCATGTACATACATTTATGATATAAGTGATTTTATTGCAGGATTTTAGGAGAAAATTAAGTCATTACAGGATGCTTTATTTTCTGTTCACCTTTTATTTACAGATTACGTTTCCAGATCTGTTTTCTAAAAAGCTGAAATATTTTTACTATAAACATGAAGTAAATATATTGTTAAATAAAGCTGTGCCCTCCTGTAGTACCCTGTCCTTGAAAGATGAAATCTTTGATTACGTGTATTTACACATATGAAGTAGTTTATCTCTAGACTGCATGATGATCAGTAGAGATTATAAGATGCTGATTGTCTGTCTGTCTGTCTGCCCATGGGGATGAATGTTTCTCAATATTTTTTTTTTAAACAACATTCTCCTTAAAGTTTATTTAGGTAATTATGAAACTTGCACATGATTTATCGTTCATTGTAAATGATCATCTTACATTTATTTCTGCAAAATCCTAGATGGTGGCTACAGTTAAAAAAGCAAAAGTTGTTATAACTGCTGATTTGCAAAAAATAATATTGAAACTCAACCTTTGCTTAAAGGGACACATGGCAATCTTGATTTTTTAAAAACTAGCGGCGTCCCATTAGTTTTTCTACATAAATTGTATTTGTTCAATCATTAATGTTAATTATAAGAATTGTATTAAGCCATTTGTTTTTGCATATTATTAATTTTTGATATTATTGCACCAGTAATATATTAAAACTTATAGTATTTGATTTATTTAAATGTAACCAGGGTCAAAGTAAAAATGATACTGGATATATAAATCGAGACATCCATTTCAAATACTTGAAGATTGCCGTGTGTCCCTTTAAAGAAACTAACCCTGCAAATAACAGCAAATTTGCATTACAAAACCTTTTATCAAAAACACGAGCCAGCTGTTCTGAGGTCATATAAGAATGTATATTATATGAGATGGTAACTCTTAATTCGACGCTCCAGTTTAAGGGTCGAGTCTGACTGGTTAAAACGGTTTATACTGAATTTGTGTCTATAGAGTTTGGATTCTCAAAATGAGTAAATTATATATGTCATCAGTAAGAAACGGTGTGAATGAGTTGTAAAATGTTGCCTATGTTGGTGGGATAGTTACTTTAAGTAATCTGCATGATGTGTACATGTTGTTGGTCTTCAAGAAAACGCTATGTGAAACAATATGTATTAATTGTAACATAGATTTATATTAGAAAATCTTTTGAGCACAACTCGATCTTCTAAAATCACAGTCATTTTCGTTTTTTTGAACTATATCTATTACTCTGTTACATTATTTCGGTGATATTTTACAGTTGCTTTCAAATTGGTTAAATTGAGTGTTTTATATGACTGGAAGAGAGACAACTTATATATATAATTATACTTTGTGCATACTGATGAAACGTAAACTGTGATTTTAGAAGTCTGTTTTTGTCAAGTCTCACACAGTTTTGTGTCAAGTCACGCTCGCAGGCATATATTTCATGTTCTCGAGCATTCTGAAAATTAGACAAATTGATTTTTTTAAAACCCACGGTGTCGGGCTAGTTTTCATGTATAACTTACATTTGTTCAATCATTAATATTTCAAGAATAGTAATATTCAAATTGTATGTGCATTTTATTCAGTTTTGATATTATTCCACCGATAATATATTAGAACTTACAGTAGAATAAGATGAAAAAGTGAAGACTTAAAATTTTATTTATTTAATGTGACCTGAGGTTAAAAGTAAACATGATCCTGGATATATAAATCGAGACACCCATTTCAAACACTTCAAGATTGCCGTGTGTCCCTTTAATGTCTTTTAACTCTAAAGGAATTTATATATGTATACTCTCATTTCTGTCTTTTAGGTCATTTGTCAATATAAAGTGTATATACGTCAGTATATAGCATATATACTGGTACCCGCTTCACTCCTGGTTACCTTCCTGATTTACCAGTTTGTTAGTGAAACCAGCTTTACAGACTTGTCTTATTCGGCTCGACCACCCAAACAAAGGTATGTGTTTAAATATGGCCTAGTATATACATGTAAGCATTACTGACCCAAGGAAGCACTGGTTTCCTGCTTGCAGATGTTAGTAACAGTTACACAACAGCAACCATAGTAACAGTTACACAACAGCAACCATAGTAACAGTTACACAACAGCAACCGTAGTAACAGTTACACAAAGGCATCCATATAACCTAACAGAATTTTAGCTCAAATTTATGTAGACAAGAATTGCTATGTCCACGTAAGTATTGGTAAAAGTTAGTTTGGGCTCAGGGGCTGTCGATCACTGACAACAGCGTCTCCGAGATGAACCGTCGATCGCTGTCAGTGGGTGCGGAAATGTCTGTGATGTCGCTACCGACTGCGCTTGTCACAAAATGGGGGAAACTCTAACCTGTTGTGCAAGGAGTAGTATATGCAAGCAGATTTAAGTCAAAATGATATTGGATAAATAAATTGAGATGCTAAGACTTCAAGATTGCCATGTGTCCAGTTAACCCTATGCATCTTTATGTATAAACTTGTAAATAAATATGATAGCAAGGAGATTAACTGCTGAAATAAATTTCAGTGTGCCACAGTACTGTGTTATCTCCCTCCCACACCTTTACCTGTCGATTCATATGTTGTTATGATTTCAGTCATGGTGACTGCCTAATGGGACAGGTGTATAATCATTAATGCGAAACTAATGTAATAGCTCTGGACTGGTATACACTTGGGAATGGATACAATTATTGAACCAGTCCATTGCCAATGTGCAGTGACAATTAGAACCAGTTGATCATGTTGATTGCCAATTCATTGAATTCTGTATTTATATAGGGTATATTATGTACATGTGTATATAATACATGTAATATGGACTTTAGTTGGTATTGAACAATTTCAATAGTGTAGACTAAGAGATGTTTTAACATGTTCTATAAATAATACCATTTAAGTAATTTGTATGATCGGGATACTATTATAATTATAAAATTTGTATAAAATAAAGGAGAGGTTTGGACATACGGTGAAATGTTTATATGTCTTAAAAGGGTGTACATGGAGATTTTTATTCAAGAATAATAATAGCAGGTATAGTATTTATTTATTTTGTAATTTTTCAACATATTAAGCATGTTAAGTAAAAATTTAGAGATAAAATAATTATTAACGAAATGAATAAAATTTGTATTTTCTGATATTACACAAAATACCTATTTAATTATTATCACTAATTAGAAAAAAGCGTTGTTTTTCTGTTTTGTTTTTAAAGGTAAACATATTAATTTGAAATAAATTGTACATTGAGCAGTGTGATAAACAATGAACGACACTTATATGTACTCCAGTTACATATTTTATTTTATATTGTTTACCGTAAATGGAATGTACAATTTTTTGAGAAAAAAATATCCTCATGAAAACTCGAACAATATAATTATTTTTATCAAATAACTTGAAAATAAATAAACAATTTGATAATTGGATTACATTCAGTCACTGATTCAAAGAACGAGATAAAAATTTGAGGAAATTATGATGAAAGATAAATGTTTTATTAGCATTTAAATTCGGGGTACGTTAGTATACCTAACTGTCGTCTAATGTATGTCATAGCATAATAATGAAGTGACGATGTGCGATTTGCCTGGAGGCTCTCATTACTGTCTTTATAAAGGAATGTAGTAATGCACCATGCCTTCAGGGCTTGGAAAAGACAATTGCCATAATGTTTTTTATTTATTTGTAGGATGTAAATGCTTGTAATTAAATGAGGGTATTGTTTGTCCACAGGTGTGATATGTCGAATTGAGAGTTACCAACTCATAATTCACTTTATGCATACATGTTCAATCTCAAGTACCCGTAAATAAACATATACTTTTAATCGGTACATATACATTATTGTATGACCTGAACACCTGAATAGGGTTTGGATAAACGATTGTGTAGTGTAATTTTGTCGTTCTTTGGCGGGTTATATAATAGTGCCTTTAAAATAGTATGATTCTTGTGTTTCCCTGCTAGCTAGTAAGTCTCTATTTTGAAATCATAGAAATTTTGATAAAAGCTTGACAAGAATACACTTACAATGAATACATTTGCCCCTGCATTTAGCAAGTTGTTTGTATATATATATGTATATATATAATATATGTTATATATATATGTCTGCCTGCATGTAGTGATGATGATGTTGCCTGGAGTCGTTGAGCATGTTAGTTGGGCTGTCCTAATGACAGCATATGAAACACTCACATGCTGCAATCTAAAGTTTATATAAATATTAGACAATCAACAAGCTTTTATTTCCTCTTTCTTAATCGCTATAATTGGTGTTGTACTTGAAGACAAAGACACACTTGCTTGCAGTAAAAAACATCTTTTCACTGGCCGTTTTACTTGGAAGAAAATAAAAAGCTTGATGCTTTTCATGCAGTCTTGATAGATTAGATGGGTATTTTAGAGTGTCTTCAGTTTTGTTTGTTTTTCGTCTTTTTCAACACATGTAGTGTTATTTATGACAGTCAGTGTTTTTGTGGTGGAGGCAGACCACCCATTTTTCCTGGGTAGAACCAGTACTGTACACCTCCCACCATCCATTAAAATTAACACTTCCTCAAGTACAAGTCGAGCTGTCGGTGGTATTCGAACCCGCAGCGATGAGAGGCGAGTGCCTTGAGATAAATTGATGCCGTTTCATGCATCTTATTTTAAGAAGACACTCTAAAATACATGCTGTATAATCTCTACTTATTTATGCTTCAGTTCATCTACTTTTCCTTATCCCCGTCCGTCTGATGGGGACGTAAACCGGGCGGTCCCGTGTATCGGTCTAAGCTCCGTGCACGTTTAAGAACCATAAAAAATCTATTCGATAATAAGAGTAGGGCAGGTTCCCGGATTCCTATGTATCCTTCCCCTCTCTCTGGGGCGGCTCTAAATAACCTATACTGTGTTGATGAGCCGTTAAACAACATTTAATTCAATTCAATTCATCTACTTATTCAACCATGACTTTAATATATATTCAAATGTACAGACGACTAACATTTTTGTAATTTTTTCTAAAATAACACACATTCAAGTATTATCAATAATTATTTTGGTCACATATATAGTCTGTATCTATATGCCATTATGTTCATTGATGGATAAACCAAGCTGGGATCAATACCAAACACTGGCTTACCATCCGGGGTATTCCGAGTATTCATGCATGTTGTGAATTAATCGTGAGATTACTGACTTTCATATGGATTTCTTTTTTTACTATATAAATGATCTGGCAAATCTTCTTGAAAATCTGACACAGAATAGTAGTAGTATCAGCTGTATATTTGACAGCTAGACATATATAAACAAGAGTAAGGGCTGGATATTTGGCAGCTAGACACAATATAACAAGAGTAGCAGCTGGATATTTGGCAGCTAGACAATGCTAGACACAATATAGTAAGAGTAGCAGCTGCATATTTGACAGCTACACACAATATAGTAAGAATTTTCAGCTGTATATTTGGCAGCTAGACACATATAACAAGAGTAACAGCTGGATATTTGGCAGCTAGACACAATATAGTAAGAGTACCCGGTATCAGTTGTATATTTGACTGCTAGATGCAGCATAGTAAGAGTAGCAGCTGGATATTTGACAGATGTACACAATATAGTAAGAGTAGCAGCTGGATATTTGACAGCTAGACACAATATAGTAAGAGTATCAGCTGGATATTTGGCAGTTAGATACAATAAGCTGTATATTTGGCAGCTAGATGCAATATAGGCTGAGTCTGGATTCATTAATAGGTCACCTTTAATATCAGAGCTGAGTCTGGATTCATTAATAGTTCACCTTCAGTATCAAAGCTGAGTCTGGATTCATTAATAGTTCACCTTCATTATCAAAGCGGAGTCTGGATTCATTAATAGTTCACCTTCATTATCAAAGCTGAGTCTGGATTCATTAATAGTTCACCTTCAATAGTCTGGATTCATTAATAGTTCACCTTCAGTATCAAGCTGAGCCTGGATTCATTAATTAAGTTCACCTTCAATATCAAAGCTGAGTCTGGTTTCATTAATAGTTCACCTTCAGTATCAAAGCTGTATGTGATTTTCGGACCCAAATAGTTGACCTCAGTAATAGTAAATATGTTTCACCCAAATCTGAGATTGGTATGTAGTTTCTGGAGCTGTATTTATTTTCAAGCTTGGTGCACGTGCAACTTGTTCACCATCAGTATATTTCACCTAAATCCGAGTCTGAATTGCTGTTAGTGGGGCGACAGTAGCGGTAATCATCATGTCAGTGATGACCATGTGTGTGTTTACTAATTAGAACTTCTAATGCCTCCTAGTATACCATTTTGAATTGCGGTCGATTTAGATAAACATCGGTCTGCTTCGGTCCCATTTGCTATGTATGCACCAAGCTTATAAACACTCATCCAAAAATAAACTGCGCAAAAGTGAAATACGGTTAACAGTACCCATACAAAATTTCATTACAAGAAAATGAAAAATACATTTAAAATATAATATTTTTTTATGGCGGCATTAGGAGTCGCCTTTAGTATATCTCTATATTATATGTAAGTCACGATTCTCCCTATCACTTGTCATCAAGCCAGGCTGGTTACAGGTGATCAATCCCAGGGTTTATGTATGCATACAGTTATGATTAACTTGATTAGTTATTCAAGGCATATCCATGCAGACACAGAGTTATATATAGGAGATCTTACATCAGTGGGTGCGTTCAGGGTTCTTACCAACGTTCTACCTATTGGCGAACCAACGGCTAATGACAGTGACCGATGGTAGCCGATGTTTACTGAGAGTGCTTTTGGTAACCGATGGGAAAACCCTGAACTCCACCAGTGCCTGTTTAATATTTAATTTATAAAACATGTTAAAGGAGTTGTATAAATGATATGATGTGAGGCTTATAATGCCAAGCATCATATCAGGTTTTATTCAACAAGTTTAATAAATTCAATATTAAATAGCACAAATGTAGATTTATTGATCCAATAACGTCACTAAAAAAGCCTATTTCTGTATTCCGATATTTTAACAGTTAATGAAATTGATGAGGAAATTCCAATGCACCTTCACTGCGGAACGGAAAAGACAAATATATGTAATATGATAAATATATCCTGGCTTTTTAACACACCCACACCACAACTTCTGGTATGTGATAAACTGAGATATATGCTGTATATGATAGAAAAATATTCGTAGTAGTTTATATATCATGTATCTGCTCAAATGAAAATATTTTCATGGAAAGGATCTCTATAAGTATTTTTCATTCGTTCCGATTCATTTATTATTGTTTAACATTTGTATAGTATGTTATCTTTGAAATAAAATATATTTAAATCAATACTGCTAGTTTTACTGTAGTAACTTTTTGTAGTCAGTAAATTTTACCAATTTCAGAATATTCCCTAAAAATATACATGTATTATATGAAATCGCAGTTTTATTTGGATGAAATGCTTTATTTGTTGTTTGTTTACTTGTATATCATTAGTATATCATTTTCAAAAAGTATATGGTTGATTAAACATGAAAAAATAAATATACTGAGCAAAATAAATTAAGCAGTGTCATATATAAATATACTGAGCAAAATAAGTTAAGCAGTGTCATATATAAATATACAGAGCAAAATAAATTAAGCAGTGTCATATATAAATATACAGAGCAAAATAAATTAAGCAGTGCCATATATAAATATACTGAGCAAAATAAATTAAGCAGTGTCATATATATATATACTGAGCAAAATAAATTAAGCAGTGTCATATATAAATATACTGAGCAAAATAAATTAAGCAGTGTCATATATATATATACTTCGCAAAATAAATTAAGCAGTGTCATATATATATATACTGAGCAAAATAAATTAAGCAGTGTCATATATAAATATACAGAGCAAAATAAATTAAGCAGTGTCATATATAAATATACAGAGCAAAATAAATTAAGCAGTGTCATATATGAATATACTGAGCAAAATAAATTAAGCAGTGTCATATATATATATACTGAGCAAAATAAATTAAGCAGTGTCATATATAAATATACAGAGCAAAATAAATTAAGCAGTGTCATATATATATATACTGAGCAAAATAAATTTGGCACTGTCATTTTACTGAGCAAAATAAATTAAGCAGTGCCATATATAAATATACAGAGCAAAATAAATTAAGCAGTGTCATATATATATATATACTGAGCAAAATAAATTAAGCAGTGTCATATATATATATACAGAGCAAAATAAATTAAGCAGTGTCATATATATATATACAGAGCAAAATAAATTAAGCAGTGCCATATATAAATATACAGAGCAAAATAAATTAAGCAGTGCCATATATATATATACTGAGCAAAATAAATTAAGCAGTGTCATATATAAATATACAGAGCAAAATAAATTAAGCAGTGTCATATATAAATATACAGAGCAAAATAAATTAAGCAGTGTCATATATAAATATACTGAGCAAAATAAATTAAGCAGTGCCATATATAAATATACAGAGCAAAATAAATTAAGCAGTGTCATATATAAATATACTGAGCAAAATAAATTAAGCAGTGTCATATATAAATATACTGAGCAAAATAAATTAAGCAGTGTCATATATATATATATATATACTGAGCAAAATAAATTAAGCACTGTCATTTTACTGAGCAAAATAAATTTGGCAGTGTCATATATAAATATACAGAGCAAAATAAATTTAGCAGTGTCACATTTATTTACCGAGCAAAATAAATTTAGCAGCATCATATATATATATATATATATACTGAGAAAAATAAATTAAGCAGTGTCATATATAAATATATACTGAGCAAAATAAATTAAGCACTGTCATTTTACTGAGCAAAATAAATTTGGCAGTGTCATATATAAATATACAGAGCAAAATAAATTTAGCAGTGTCACATTTATTTACCGAGCAAAATAAATTTAGCAGCATCATATATATATATATATATATATATACTGAGCAAAATAAATTAAGCAGTGTCATATATAAATATACAGAGCAAAATAAATTAAGCAGTGTCATATATAAATATACAGAGCAAAATAAATTAAGCAGTGTCATATATAAATATACTGAGCAAAATAAATTAAGCAGTGCCATATATAAATATACAGAGCAAAATAAATTAAGCAGTGTCATATATAAATATACTGAGCAAAATAAATTAAGCAGTGTCATATATAAATATACTGAGCAAAATAAATTAAGCAGTGTCATATATAAATATACTGAGCAAAATAAATTAAGCAGTGTCATATATATATATACTGAGCAAAATAAATTAAGCACTGTCATTTTACTGAGCAAAATAAATTTGGCAGTGTCATATATAAATATACAGAGCAAAATAAATTTAGCAGTGTCACATTTATTTACCGAGCAAAATAAATTTAGCAGTGTCACATTTATTTACCGAGCAAAATAAATTTAGCAGCATCATATATATATATATATATATATATACTGAGCAAAATAAATTAAGCAGTGTCATATATAAATATACAAAGCAAAATAAATTTAGCAGTGTCACATTTATTTACCGAGCAAAATAAATTTAGCAGCATCATATATATATATATATATATATATATACTGAGCAAAATAAATTAAGCAGTGTCATATATAAATATACAGAGCAAAATAAATTAAGCAGTGTCATATATAAATATACAGAGCAAAATAAATTAAGCAGTGTCATATATAAATATACTGAGCAAAATAAATTAAGCAGTGTCATATATAAATATACTGAGCAAAAAAAATTAAGCAGTGCCATATATAAATATACAGAGCAAAATAAATTAAGCAGTGTCATATATAAATATACTGAGCAAAATAAATTAAGCAGTGTCATATATAAATATACAGAGCAAAATAATACAGAGCAAAATAAATTAAGCAGTGTCATATATAAATATACTGAGCAAAATAAATTAAGCAGTGTCATATATAAATATACTGAGCAAAATAAATTAAGCAGTGTCATATATATATATATATACTGAGCAAAATAAATTAAGCAGTGTCATATATAAATATACTGAGCAAAATAAATTAAGCAGTGCCATATATAAATATACAGAGCAAAATAAATTAAGCAGTGTCATATATAAATATACAGAGCAAAATAAACTAAGCAGTGTCATATATATATATATACTGAGCAAAATAAATTAAGCAGTGTCATATATAAATATACAGAGCAAAATAAATTAAGCAGTGTCATATATAAATATACAGAGCAAAATAAATTAAGCAGTGTCATATATAAATATACTGAGCAAAATAAATTAAGCAGTGCCATATATAAATATACAGAGCAAAATAAATTGAGCAGTGTCATATATAAATATACTGAGCAAAATAAATTAAGCAGTGCCATATATAAATATACAGAGCAAAATAAATTAAGCAGTGTCATATATAAATATACTGAGCAAAATAAATTAAGCAGTGTCATATATAAATATACTGAGCAAAATAAATTAAGCAGTGCCATATATAAATATACAGAGCAAAATAAATTAAGCAGTGTCATATATAAATATACTGAGCAAAATAAATTAAGCAGTGTCATATATAAATATACTGAGCAAAATAAATTAAGCAGTGTCATATATAAATATACTGAGCAAAATAAATTAAGCAGTGCCATATATAAATATACAGAGCAAAATAAATTAAGCAGTGTCATATATAAATATACAGAGCAAAATAAATTAAGCAGTGTCATATATAAATATACTGAGCAAAAAAAATTAAGCAGTGCCATATATAAATATACAGAGCAAAATAAATTAAGCAGTGTCATATATAAATATACTGAGCAAAATAAATTAAGCAGTGTCATATATAAATATACAGAGCAAAATAATACAGAGCAAAATAAATTAAGCAGTGTCATATATAAATATACTGAGCAAAATAAATTAAGCAGTGTCATATATAAATATACTGAGCAAAATAAATTAAGCAGTGTCATATATATATATATATACTGAGCAAAATAAATTAAGCAGTGTCATATATAAATATACTGAGCAAAATAAATTAAGCAGTGCCATATATAAATATACAGAGCAAAATAAATTAAGCAGTGTCATATATAAATATACAGAGCAAAATAAACTAAGCAGTGTCATATATATATATATACTGAGCAAAATAAATTAAGCAGTGTCATATATAAATATACAGAGCAAAATAAATTAAGCAGTGTCATATATAAATATACAGAGCAAAATAAATTAAGCAGTGTCATATATAAATATACTGAGCAAAATAAATTAAGCAGTGCCATATATAAATATACAGAGCAAAATAAATTGAGCAGTGTCATATATAAATATACTGAGCAAAATAAATTAAGCAGTGCCATATATAAATATACAGAGCAAAATAAATTAAGCAGTGTCATATATAAATATACTGAGCAAAATAAATTAAGCAGTGTCATATATAAATATACTGAGCAAAATAAATTAAGCAGTGCCATATATAAATATACAGAGCAAAATAAATTAAGCAGTGTCATATATAAATATACTGAGCAAAATAAATTAAGCAGTGTCATATATAAATATACTGAGCAAAATAAATTAAGCAGTGTCATATATAAATATACTGAGCAAAATAAATTAAGCAGTGCCATATATAAATATACAGAGCAAAATAAATTAAGCAGTGTCATATATAAATATACTGAGCAAAATAAATTAAGCAGTGTCATATATAAATATACAGAGCAAAATAAATTTAGCAGTGTCACATTTATTTACCGAGCAAAATAAATTTAGCAGCATCATATATATATATACTGAGAAAAATAGTTAGCAGTGTCGTATATAATTTTATATACCGAACAAAATAAATTTAGCAGCGTCATATATATACTGAGAAAAATAGTTAGCAGTGTCGTATATATATACTGAGCAAAATAAATTTAGCACATAAAATGCATGTTTTTTCCATAGACGAGATACAAAGCCGTGTAATTTATTGATCCAGGGCAATGATACGTGACGTAGATACGACCATTACTAATGCTACAAGTCATTTTTAAACAAAGTTGGGGATTAAACAATATAACGGGAACTTACTTTTATAGATTATCGAAAATCATTCTCATTTAAATGGAAGTAATTTTAAAATTACGAATTTTGGAATGTTTTTGTTTGAAAATAAACAATGGTTTGTGTATCACATTTCAGCGTTTTTAAGCAGTGACTGAATCGACAATTCTTATCAATGCCAAACATTAAATTTGTTCAGAGAAGTACTTTTGTACATACTCTCCGTAATGCATTAGTTATAAATTACTATGTAATATTTTAGTATTTGAAACAAAGTGGTTAATACATCTGCTGACTAGGGAGCGTAGTTTGTATAATAAAATAAGTTGGTTTTTCTATATGGGAGGTAATTCTGATACTTACTTTGAAAATAATAAAATAACACAATTTTTTGAAAATCACATCCTAACATCTTTAAACAAGTCAACGCTCTTCTGTTCAATCTTATGTCCTTAAAAAGTGGTGGTAAACAATTTTTGTTCAGTATATAATATATAGTGTGGTATCACAGTTGGGATTTTTATAATCTCCCTGATTGGAGCTTAGTAATAGTTGACAGAAGGCCAATATTTGCCAGTTATTTTAAAAAATACACTTAAACCTATTCAATACCTTTGTTAGCTGACATGCTGTATTTAAGTATGGGCTGTATGGCAAGGGATTGGAACTGTTGAGTTTCAATACAGTTTACCTGATTGTATTTGTGTAATTATAATTATAACAAAAGGAATTATGGAAGTAAAGACTTGAGAGGTTATACCTATATTTAGGCAGCTAGAAGTGCTACAGTACCAAAGCACCCAGATTTTCACTATATAGACTTAAGAGGATCTTACATGAGTACTCATTCATTATTGAATTTATTAAACAAGTTGGCACAATGATATAATACTCGGCTCTTGTACTCATTCATTATTGAATTTATTAAACGAGTTGGCAAAATGATATAATACTCGGCAAGATAAATTCAATAATGAATGAGTACTCATGTAAGATCCTCTATGTATAGTGAAAATATGGGTGCTTTGGTACTGTAGCACTTCTAGCTGTATCATTTTTGCTAACGAGTTTAATAAATTCAATAATGAATGAGAACGAATGTTAGATTCTATTTATCACATAACTCACATATAGACTTTTATTGCATTTTGCATGTCACTTTAACAACGCTTTAAACCGACATAAACCGTGGGAAATGGATCATAGTCATTATCGATTTTTTTTGACAGCGCATACTAAACTTATTTGAATACTTATATAACTAGTGGTATATCGAAAATATAGACAGTGTTATTCCACTCCCACACTGTAAGTTATGTGATAAATTTTATTATAAGGCTAAAAAGAAAAATACGTAGGTCAGTAGGCATTTTATTTTGTTTTTAGCAAAATATTATGAGGTTCTATTTATCATGTTTATCATATAAACCCATACAAGTTGATGATACAACATGAAAGTTTCTCTTTGATGTTGTCAGTTTTAATATAAGACCGCCCCAGTTAAATTACACGTTCCTGTTACAAATAATAGGACACTTCAAACATGCAGAAGACCATTGTTTAACATGCATTTTACTAATTAGTTTAATAGTTTATTAGCTTCGCATTGTTTACATGAAAGAAAAATGTTCAACTCTGAACGTATCATATGACATTCCAGGCAAATTATATGGCTTACCTAAATATTTTACACTTTTGCTGTGTAATTCGGTATTTTTTTTGCATAGTTATACCACCGGGGCTAATTAGAGTACAGAAAATACAGAATGGTGTTTATAATATTTCACTTCCATGATGTAAGCTATGTGATAAATCATCGGTCAGAACAAATTTATTTTTTGTATATTTTTTTATTTCGGCATATACTGGATAGCCTGTACGAAAAAGACAGACGGAAACCAGGCGTAAAGTAGACCGATTCCATCTGTTTTTTAGGCGTAATGCTCTTTTTCCAAGCATCAACGAGCAGGAGACGGATTAATAATATGACTTTGACGTCTCTTGATAGAGGTCGAAAAATGTGAAAATGACGCCTGGCAAGAGGCGTAACTTAGATGATGGGCGTCATTTTGGATTTTAAAATTTTACACAGGCGTATTTTATAACTGATTATTTGAGGACATGGATTTTAAATTGCATTCTGGGAGAAAACTCAGTTTGTGGGAAAACATATTGGCATGAAACACTTAGGCTTAAACAACGTTCATTTTAACTTATTAATACTGTGTTACCCACCCAGATTGTGTGTGGCTTGTATACGTGTATATCTAGACAATGTAGTAAAACATACTTAATTAGAAGGTTAGTTTTAAGTGAAACCTAACACAAAGGAATAGTTTTACAACAAAAAATACAACAAAAGCACTGTCTGAGGTAAGAATAAATTTCACATTGTTCTTTCAATACTTATTTGTAAGCTCATATTAGAACCTGACTGGATAACATGAAATGTTTATATGATTTTAGTGACCTAATTGATGTGGCTTTATTCATTTATTAATAAAATGTTGGTATTTATTATACACAAAGTTCATGTTTTCTTTCGATAAATGATCGAAAGTAACTCATTTGCATATTACTCATGAAATACCTGTTAATTTCCGTCTACGCCCAACATTTTACTAAGTGACGCCCGAGATCAGCAGAGCTTATGCCGTGGAGCAGCGTCCGTCGTCCGTCTGTCTGTCGCTATTTGAAGCGACTACTCCTCTGAAACTACTGGATGGATATTCATGAAACTTTATAGAAATGTTGCCCATGAAGTCTAGTTGATCCTAGCAAAAATTCATGTTGATGTGAAATCCAAGATGGCCACCAAAGCTAAAAATATATTTTTAAAATACAAGTTTGTAGCTACTTCTTGAAAACTATAAGTGATATTGATATGGGACTTTTTCTAAAATGATCAACATGACATGTCGTTTTGATTCGACATTAAACATGGCTGCCAGTGGCCATCTTTGTTTACATAGAGTTATATAATAAAAACGTGTAGCGACTACTCCTCTGAAACTACTTGATTTTCATGAAACTTTACAGGAATGTTGCTCTTGATGTCTAATTGATCCTAGCAAAATTTCAGGTCGGCCAGAAATTCAGATGGCCACCACAGCTAAAAATAGATTTTTAAAAAATAAGTTTGTAGTGACTACTTCTTGAAAACTATAAGTGATATTGATATGAGACTTTTTCTAAAATGATCAGCATGACATGGTGTTGATCCTAGTCGAACATTATTTTGATTCGACGTTAAACATGGCTGCCAGTGGCCATCTTTGTTTACATAGAGTTATATAGTAAAAACTTGTAACGACTACTTCTCTGAAACTACTTGACAGATGTTCATGAAACTTCACAGATATGTTGTTCTTGATGTCTAGTTGATCCTAGAAAAATTTCAGGCTGGCCGGAAATTCAAGACGGCTAAAAATACATTTAAAATAAATAAATTTGTAGCGACTACTGCTTGAAAACTGTAAGTGCTATTGATATGGGACGTTTTCTAAAATGATCAGCATGACATGATGTTGAACCTTGTCGAAATTTATTTCGAAGCGACTTTAAACATTTTATGAAACTTCACAGGAATGTTGCTCTTGATGTCTACTTGATCCCAGAATTTGTTTAGGTCGGCCGGAAATTCAAGATGGTCGCCATGGCTAAAAACAGTTTTTAAAAAAAAAAGTTTGTAGCGACTACTTCTTGAAAACTGTAAGTGATATTGATATGGGACTTTTTCTGAAATTATCAGCATGACAAGATGTTGATCCTTGTCGAAAATTATTTTGATTCAACATTAAACATGGCTGCCAGTGGCCATCTTTGTTTACCTAGAGCTATATAGTAAAAACTTCAACTTGTAGCGACTACTCCTCTGAAACTACTGGACAGATTTTTATGAAACTATACAGGAATGTTGATCTAGCTATCAAAATCTATCAGTAGAGCTTCAAGGTCATTGAGCCCCGTGTGGTTCTCGGGAAACCCGTTTGGTCACGGGGCAAAGAATAGGGCCACTGCAGATCCCTTTGGAGGGATAGGCAGAGGGGTAGCCCTTTGGAGGGATAGGCAGAGGGGTAGAATCCCCCCAAATCCATGTTCATTTTATCATTTTTTGTTCATGTTCATTAAAGGTCTTCATCATGATCCCTGCATTGTTTCAGGTGCTATCGCTCGCATCAAAAGAGCAGTGGCAGAAAAACAATAACGTGCTCTAGCGTAAATGGAGTTTCTACGATAGAATTTGCAGCAACTCTGCAGTTCAGGATGAGAAGGTTCTAGGCCCATTTTCCATATTTTATCTCGATGTACATGGAAGATGAGTCTGGCATGTTCATGCCTTTTAGGTGCCATATAACCTTTTCATGTGTTGGTGCGCCTTCAAACCCCAATTCAATTCAATTCAAGGTCATTGACCTCTTGTTGTGTTTTACGTTAGATGCTCGTCAATTATTCCAGGCGTAACTTATTTGAATATTACTCCTCAAATTCTAGCTACTTTCCGTGTTGTTTCCATCTAGTTGACGCATTGTTTTTCTATTTAATTTAAATGGTTACCAACTTTGTTTTCTCTTTAATTTAAATAGCAACCAACTTTTTGACACCTGCAATTTTGGTAAAATTATATCTTGTTTCCAGGCGTCGAATTTCGTACAGGAAGATAAGTTGATACACTAATTTCAGTGTTTGATATGCCCCTTTAAAATAGGGTCACTGGGAAGCACATCTATTTTTCTTTTTGGCCTAATCATACCAGCCTACTTCTGACAGGACAATAATAATTATTAAAAAGGAAGATAGGTCCCAAAACAATGGAGGTTTTGGCTTAAAACACGGATATTTATCCTTGAAATAAGGAGATTTTAGCTTGAAATAGGGAGATTTGGGTTTGAAATAGGGAGATTTGGGCTTGAATAAGGGAGATTTAGACTTGAATGGAGATAATTTGTCTTGAAATAGGGAGATTTTGGCTTGAATTTATTAGAGAGATTTGGGCTTGAAATAGGGATTTTTTAGCTTGAATCTAAGGGAGATTTGGGCTTGAAAAAGGGTAATCTGCGCTAGAAATATGCAGATTTGGGCTCTATATATAAGGGCTCATATAAAATCATATCTTCCAAATCTGTTGACTTGTGGAGATGATCATAACATAGAATATCTTACATGAGTGACTGCTTTACTGGTGATTATGTAATTTTAGCACATGTTAGGCCATATATATGCATGTATCACAGTCAGATTTCATAATCATGAAACTGATGCTTGAGTCTCGTCCCGTCCGCATCCCGTCCCGTCACATTATTATCACTCGCATAACACATTTTTTGTCCCGTCCCGCAGGCTGTCGTGTCTCGTCGCGTAACACACTTATATTACTAGCATAATTCTCATACATTTTTGAATGGGTTTTTCACAAACTTTATATACTCATAGGAACAGATGACCTTATGTCCCTGTACATCACCCATTGTTGATTGCCTAATTTATTACAGAATTATGGCCGTTTGTTTGACAGAATAAGAAAAGTGTGGGTATTCATCAGCTTCAGTAATAACTCTAGTTTATGTGAATCTTAAACAACATATAATGTTACACGCCACAGAATATTTGTGAAACACTTGCCATCCAAAACTTGATTATCAATGTTTCGTTCTCCCGACACACTTTGTAAAGTATATGTATGATGAGCTGTTCTTTATTTATACACACATTTATTCAGCAACATAATTTACAGTTAAAACAATTCACAGTAAAAAAGGGAAGATATCGTGACTACAATACAGCTGTCTCTAATAATCTTGAAGCGGCACACGGCAATCTTGATTTGTTAAAACTCTCGGCAATCTTGATTTGTTAAACACTCTCGACAATCGTGATTTGTTAAGGGTTATGTCCCCTTTTATGGAATCCCATGGAAAGTGCATTAACAAAAGTAAAATAATTAAAACTCCAATAATCATAAATATTTTTACCTGTAACTTGCAGTTAAATATGTTTACACTTTTATCTAGATGGTACTATACTTGAATAATGAATACACAAACTTGATAACAGTGTTTATTGATCCATACTCAGCTTATGTCATACTCAGGATCATGTATGTATTAACTTAAATTCACATATTTGTCAAATATGTATTTATAATTCAAGGCTGGCTCTGCCAAGATAAATGTGTAAGCACTCTAAACTGAAGTTTTATGTAAAACTATTCAAAATTTGTTGAGTTCTAATTTTTATTTTGTTCAAATACAATCTCATTGGGATTGCACAAAAGGGGACATAATCCCTTAAAGCTGTAGATGTGCCCTTAGTTTTTCTGACTTGTATTTGTGCAATCATAAATATTAATTATTAGAGAAGTTCAAAGTAAATTGTTTTTACATATAGCTTACTGTTGGTAATAATAATTGCTCTGATTTTTTACAGTGGATTTGGTCGAATATCGAAGGAAAAATTGCATTTAATTATATGCAAGAATACCATACCAGATTAATAAATTGAGATGCTCATTTTAATGCTTGATAAACACTTCATGATTGCCATGTGTCCCTTTAATTTTATTTTGCTTTGCCCAGCCTGGGATGGAATTGCTTTGGAAATGCCTAATTTATAATGGCATCATTATCTGATCTGAAAATTGATTCTTACACACAGATGGCGGAGGTGTACAGTACTGGTTCTACCCAGGAGATGGCGGAGGTGTACAGTACTGGTTCTACCCAGGAGATGGCGGAGGTGTACAGTACTGGTTCTACCCAGGAAAAAGTCGGAGGTCTGTCTCCACCACAAAATAATGACTCTGATATATTGCCTAAAATGTGCTGAAAATGAGGTAAAACACCAGTCAATCAACCAACCTACCTACCCATCTGCAGACACATGCAGAGACTCCGCGATTTCTGCTGAACTGGATATGAAACATTTTCACGGCATTCATAGACCCATTGTATGTTGATAGGTGTGATTGGTATATTTCAGTAGCTGTTGCAGAGATATTGAATATTTTTAATGTTACCTATGCATAATACCTGATCAGAACTTCTGATAATTAGACTAATGTACACATATTGATTTAAGCTTAGATCAATAGTATATGGCATGGTCCATTGTTATGTCAGGCTTTGTCATGTTGGAGCTGTGAAGTGTCAAACCAAGATCCATGTTAGATTGTGCAGGTGCAGAGCCAGTAGGGGGTCAGGAGCCAGCATAAAATTTTGTTAATATGAACATTTTCAAAAATGTATGTGTTTTGTCTTTAAAACTGGACTAGCTCCTTTCCCCCGACTTACCTACAAACACTCTAAACCAAGTAGACAAAGAGCAGTTTTATAATGCCCCTGCAACTCTGCTACCATAAAAAAACATTTCAAATGAGCTGAGAATGTTTGCTTTTTTCACTTCACAAAATGAATTATTGTAACCCCAACTTCACAAAGTGATGTGGGGGATATACATATAGGCATCATGCTGTCCATAATGTCACGTCGCGTCTTGTCATGTCGCATTATTTTATTATTTTCATTTCTCAGTTTCGAAAAAATTGTTTCCATACTTCAGATACACATAACAGCTGATGATGTCCCTCTAACTCACACATTGTTGATTGTCCAATTTATTACAGAACTATTACCCTTTGTTTCACTTAGATTTTTGTTTCCATAACACATTTTTATGCCCCCCACAGAGTGGGAGGCATATACTAATCGCACTGTCCGTGTCCGAGTTTACAGGAGCGCCTTGTGTGTCTTTTTCTGTGTATAAAGTATACTTGTGTGACTTTTTTTCTTGTGTGACTTACACACAAGCATTATTATGTCTCTATGTGCAGGAAATAGTCTTCATTTAAAGCAGTAAAAAATTGTAGTCACAAACTGCCCTTTATTATGGCCCTTTGTTAAATGACTTGGAATTGTTCACTCTTATATTGCCAAATGAACTTCATGTGGCTTACTTCATTGTTTTTACAATTTACATGTGATGATATGATGTGTCTCTGCATAAAAGGTTTTCAGTTTTGCAATTTTTTACAGAATGTTGGACCTTTGTTTTATTTAGAAATTTCTTCAAATTAAAAAAATAAAAAGTGGGGGTATTTATCACCTTCAATGACAGTTCTAGATTTGCTTGTTTGTATAAAGTTACCTGCCCCACCCCCTTCCCTAGTTCTAGATTTGCTTGTTTGTATAAAGTTACCTGCCCCTCCACCTTCCCTAGTTCTAGATTTGCTTGTATGTATAAAGTTACCTGCCCCTCCACCTTCCCTAGTTCTAGATATGCTTGTTTGTATAAAGTTACCTGCCCCTCCACCTTCCCTAGTTCTAGATTTGCTTGTTTGTATAAAGTTACCTGCCCCTCCACCTTCCCTAGTTCTAGATTTGCTTGTTTGTATAAAGTTACCTGTCCCTCCCCCTTCCCTAGTACTAGATTTGCTTGTTTGTATAAAGTTACCTGCCCCTCCACCTTCCCTAGTTCTAGATTTGCTTGTTTGTATAAAGTTACATGCCCCTCCACCTTCCCTTTTGCTTGTTTGTATAAAGTTACCTGCCCCTCCACCTTTCCTAGTTCTAGATTTGCTTGTTTGTATAAAGTTACCTGCCCCTCCCCCTTCCCTAGTTCCGGATTTGCTTGTTTGTATAAAGTTACCTGCCCCTCCATCTTCCCTTTTGTTTGTTTGTTTGTATAAAGTTACCTGCCCCTCCACCTTCCTTAGTTCTAGATTTGCTTGTTTGTATAAAGTTACCTGCCCCTCCACCTTCCCTAGTTCTAGATTTGCTTGTTTGTATAATGCTACCTGCCCCTCCCCCTTCCCTAGTTCTAGATTTGCGTGTTTGTATAAAGTTACCTGCCCCTCCACCTTCCCTTTTGCTTGTCTGTATAAAGTTACCTGCCCTCCACCTTCCTTAGTTCTAGATTTGCTTGTTTGTATAAAGTTACCTGCCCCTCCACCTTCCCTAGTTCTAGATTTGCTTGTTTGTATAAAGTTACCTGCCCCTCCACCTTCCCTAGTTCTAGATTTGCTTGTTTGTATAAAATTACCTGCCCCTCCACCTTCCCTTTTGCTTGTTTGTATAAAAGTTACCTCCCCTCCACCTTCCCTAGTTCTAGATTTGCTTGTTTGTATAAAATTACCTGCCCCTCCACCTTCCCTTTTGCTTGTTTGTATAAAAGTTACCTCCCCTCCACCTTCCCTAGTTCTAGATTTGCTTGTTTGTATAAAGTTACTGCCCCTCCACCTTCCCTAGTTCTAGATTTGCTTGTTTGTATAAAGTTACCTGCCCCTCCCCCTTCCCTAGTTCTAGATTTGCTTGTTTGTTACCTGCCCCTCCACCTTCCCTTTTGCTTGTTTGTATAAAGTTACATGCCCCTCCACCTTCCCTAGTTCTAGATTGGCTTGTTTGTATAAAGTTACATGCCCCTCCACCTTCCCTAGTTCTAGATTTGCTTGTTTGTATAAAGTTACCTGCCCCTCCCCCTTCCCTAGTTCTAAATTTGCTTGTTTGTATAAAGTTACCTGCCCCTCCAACTTCCCTAGTTCTAGATTTGCTTGTTTGTATAAAGTTACTTGCCCTTCCCCCTTCCCTAGTTCTAGATTTGCTTGTTTGTATAAAGTTACCTGCCCCTCCCCCTTCCCTAGTTCTAGACTCGCTTGCTTGTATAAAGTTACCTGCCCTCCACCTTCCCTAGTTCTAGATTTGCTTGTTTGTATAAAGTTACCTGCCCCTCCACCTTCCCTAGTTCTAGATTGATTTGCTTGTTTGTATAAAGTTACCTGCCCTCCACCTTCCCTAGTTCTAGATTTGCTTGTTTGTATAAAGTTACCTGCCCCTCCACCTTCCCTAGTTCTAGATTTGCTTGTGTGTATAAAGTTACCTGCCCCTCCCCCTTCCCTAGTTCTAGATTTGCTTGTTTGTATAAAGTTACCTGCCCCTCCCCCTTCCCTAGTTCTAGATTTGCTTGTTTGTATAAAGTTACCTGCCCTCCACCTTCCCTAGTTCTAGATTTGCTTGTTTGTATAAAGTAACCTGCCCCTCCACCTTCCTTAGTTCTAGATTTGCTGTTTGTATAAAGTTACATGCCCCTCCACCTTCCCTAGTTCTAGATTTGCTTGTTTGTATAAAGTTACCTGCCCCTCCACCTTCCCTAGTTCTAGATTTGCTTGTTTGTATAAAGTTACCTGCCCCTCCACCTTCCTTAATACTATATCTGCCCCTGATGTAACATATTTTGATTGTATCTTTTTAGTGATTGGCTTATAATTGTGCTTGTCTTTTTCTTGCACTACTATTGAACATTTGAAATATTATTGCAAAAGTGAGAAAACCAATTACATAATCCTACTTTGTTTAGTTGCCAAGGATCGTGTTTAAAAGTAGATACAAACATCTAAAACTGTCATGTGGTCATGAGATCATTCAATACATCATCGAAGCACATGTCTATCATCTGCAGGTACCTTTAATGTCTAAATGAGGACATTAAGATGGCCAGTTCTTAAGTTCAGTGCGCTATGTCATATATCAATTGAAGACTGTATGTTTAACTACCCTGGGCAATATTTATTTGAATATATACTTAACGCCATTAAAAACGCAAGTTTTGTTAAGGAAGCATGGATTTCGCATTATTTCGATTTTACTTTTTTCAATACATGAATTTGATCAGTCACCAGATTTATAGGGAATGTGGATAATTTCTAACATGTACATAACACTACAATCGATCTTGGAGACATTTTAATTAAAAATAAACACAAAATAAAATAAAACACAAAATAAAAAAACTTGCACTTTTAATGACGTTAAGTATAGATTCAATAATTTTAATCGTTCATATATTGATCTGAGGTTTCCATTTCAATGAACAGTTTATGCCAGGCACTTTAAATTCTAGTGCTATAAGTATTAATGTAATTCTATACTGCGTAATACACAAATGTCTATAGTAATGCGTATTAAACGCAACTGTCAAGCCTGAGATTAACCCAAGTTTAATTTCCCAACATCAACGATCATTGAAATGGCATGGACAGCTTGTTTAGTAACTGCTAGCATGATCCATAATCATTAACTCATGTATATAAACTGAGGCCCAATTATAGCTTTTTCTTTGAATTAAACATTGTTACATTGAACACTAGAGTCGATCAGCCTAATTCCATACAGGTGGCCAATACCGTACATATGAAATAAAATGCGTTTTATCACAAATTATGTTGTGTTTTTTTCCCGATATGCACTTGTTGTGAAGCAACTATCATCACTGGAAAAGCCCCTATCTAGGGTATAACAGTATATAATACTTGCAATGTTACTTTTATGAAGAATACAGCAACAAATTAACAAGTCAGTTGTATTAAGTATAAAACTTTGTTGATAATTCATTGGAATTCATTTATAGATCAAACAAGAAAACAACCAGAACACAACCAATGAAAAACCTGCTTCTGTATTTTAATATGTTTACTTCATAGAAAAGCTTTTTTTGGAGGGCCTCATCATCTGCATTCTGATCATCTAATATCAAATTGAATACCAAACTTCTCTTATGAACTTGTATGTCTAACATTGATTTACAGTTATCTATACAACCTCTCTTCTCCCGCCCCCGCCTAATCCCCACTCCCCATTCCCACTCCCCACCCTCATTGTAAAAGGCTGCTAATTGACTTTTGGCTATAACCATCACAAGCCTTGATCACATTGTAACCCTCTGAGGCTATTAATAAAGAGAATTTGAAGAATATTTGATAAACAGGAGTAAATCCTCTGGGAGTGTAAAAACCAACATCATCGAAATTGACATTTTGATAGAGGAGACATTTTGATCGAGCAGTTTATAGAGTAGACATTTTGATAGGGTACCGGTAAGTGACATTGTAGACATTTTGATACGGTTATAATGTGATAGTGTAAAGACATTTTGACAGTTGGTGATTGAACTGAGTTTGGATTTTATAGTCGCACCAACAGCTAAGGTCATGATGGCGACTTTCTAGCTTCCATTGGTGGAGTAAGACCCCAGGTGCCCATCCAGGAATGTTTGTGCACGGACAGCCACCTGGTTAGAACCATCGACGTTCCGCAAGCTAGCTGGATAGTCGGTGTTAGCAAAGACATTTTGATCCAGCAGTTTATAGAATAGAAACGTTGATAGAGAAGGATGATCCCCAGTAATAATCCCCCATACTGCAGCTACTTACAAGTAATAGTCCCCCATACTGCAGCTACTTACAAGTAATAATCCCCCATACTGCAGCTACTTACAAGTAATAATCCCCCATACTGCAGCTACTTACAAGTAATAATCCCCCATACTGCAGCTACTTACAAGTAATAATCCCCCATACTGCAGCTACTTACAAGTAATAATCCCCCATACTGCAGCTACTTACAAGTAATAATCCCCCATACTGCAGCTACTTACAAGTAATAATCCCCCATACTGCAGCTACTTACAAGTAATAATCCCCCATACTGCAGCTACTTACAAGTAATAATCCCCCATACTGCAGCTACTTACAAGTAATAATCCCCCATACTGCAGCTACTTACAAGTAATAATCCCCCATACTGCAGCTACTTACAAGTAATAATCCCCCATACTGCAGCTACTTACAAGTAATAATCCCCCATACTGCAGCTACTTACAAGTAATAATCCCCCATACTGCAGCTACTTACAAGTAATAATCCCCCATACTGCAGCTACTTACAAGTAATAATCCCCCATACTGCAGCTACTTACAAGTAATAATCCCCCATACTGCAGCTACTTACAAGTAATAATCCCCCATACTGCAGCTACTTACAAGTAATAATCCCCCATACTGCAGCTACTTACAAGTAATAATCCCCCATACTGCAGCTACTTACAAGTAATAATCCCCCATACTGCAGCTACTTACAAGTAATAATCCCCCATACTGCAGCTACTTACAAGTAATAATCCCCCATACTGCAGCTACTTACAAGTAATAATCCCCCATACTGCAGCTACTTACAAGTACCCCCATACTGCAGCTACTTACAAGTAATAATCCCCCATACTGCAGCTACTTACAAGTAATAATCCCCCATACTGCAGCTACTTACAAGTAATAATCCCCCATACTGCAGCTACTTACAAGTAATAATCCCCCATACTGCAGCTACTTACAAGTAATAATCCCCCATACTGCAGCTACTTACAAGTAATAAAAGTGTTAAGTCAAATAAAAACACTGATGTATATAGTTAAATGACATTTGGAAATTATCCCAGGAAAACTATTCAAACCTTCTACAATCACCAATAAGCACTTTAAGGTCACATGAATTTGACTCGACTTATTATCAGTATATACTAGCTATATTAAAGATAATGGTTATATTTATAAGAACGATTCATAAGGTCAGTTCAGTTTTATCAGGTTTGTACTAATTCTATAACAGAGGCCAGATGTTTCCAAGATGTCTACTAGTTCATCACACAGCCCTGCCCTCATGGACAATGGGACCACACCCGTCCCCTCCGAGGAGCCCTTTACCATATCTCCAGAGCAGGAAGCGCGGGATTTCTGGATTGGTCTCATTCTGGCAGTCAGCTCCAGTTTACTTATCGGGTGCAGTTTTATCCTCAAGAAGCTTGGCTTACTGAGTGTTGGTCTGAAGACGGGAGGGGTACGAGCAGGTAAGTTTTATATGTACATAGCAATGAATTATTATTTAGCAACAAATAGTTCATGATATCAAATTGACAGATTATTTTAAGTAGGGGAATTGTTGACCATGCTTCTAAGTGGATCGTATTGATAAGAATAAATAATGCCCCTCGTGGTATTGTATTATATTTCATTGATCTCCGATGATTATTGGGAATTCCAACACAGTGTACAACTGGCATGGCCTTGGTTCCAATTATAACAGTTATAATGGAGAGTTGAAATTTTCCTACCACAGCCGGTTTTCTGATTGATATTGTTTCTTGTGTACCATTGACGTTGCGAGCTATCAACATTTTATAGGTTTATTAGTTACACAATGACGTCATGCAACTGTTGTTATCATTACATAGGAGCTGATAAGCATGCCTTTTATCTGCCCCCATAATTCTGTAAGATCAGGCCTGGTATTCACCAGGGAGTAAGAATACAGGGAGAAGAAACGGATCGTTTTGCCATTTTATGTTGTCGCGCGTGTGTTTCACTACTGCGTGAAAATGACTTCTTCCGGTTGTTACGCGCACGTGTGAAAAACAGCAAATTCTTATAAATTATTACACTTACAAACTCAATGAAGGTGCGAAATGTAAACATAATTATTATTTATTCACATTGTGTCCTCTGATACAGAGCGTGTATTTGTTTGCATGTATAAAGGCACATTTTACCAGACGGTTTCGTGTAACAAAGATGGCGCCACTCTGCGCCAGATAAAAAATGGTGACAGTGTATAGCTATTGCAAACGAGATACGAGACTACGGGTTATTTAGGCATTAATAATAACAAACGTGAATAGTAGACATATTTATCTTTGTCAAGAAGGTAATTTCAAGGTGGTGATCATAAGACAAAGCCTAAAAAGAGGTGATGACAATGTGCCTTTTGAGATATCAGCTGAAACTTTTAATTTTTCAAATTGAAAATGGTGTGGAGCTATTGCAAACGAGATAGGAAGTATGGGTTATATTAGGCATTAATAATAACAAAAAGTGAATAGTAGACATATTTATCTTTGTCAAGAAGGTAATTTTGTGATGTTGATTATAACAGAAAGCCGTAAAAAAGAGGCTGTAAAAACTGCCTAATTTGAGATGTTGGCTGAAATTTTAATTTTTCAAATGTAACGCGCTTACGATCGATTTACCTGTATCAATAAAATAGTAAATGGCGGCGTTCTAGCGCGACAACATAAATCGATAAACTAGAGCGTTTATGAACCCGTTTCTCCTCCCTGTATACTTACTCCCTGTATTCACCAACCATTCTTGAGAATATTCTCAGACTTAAAGTTCCCCGGCCATGTTTTGTTTCATGAACATGTTTACAATTCACGCATTGCAATATCTGTGAAAAGCGAGAATAAGATTTTATTTGATGACTAGAAAACTTTGAACAGGTAAATTAATCCACAGGTAAATGTATTTATCAATTATCTGGCAATAGTTGTGCTATACAATTCAGATTTACCTCATTTCCCCGTGCAGTCACGTAGTGGTGAAAGCAGTATCTACGTCATGTAAATAATACTTATTTTTATATACAACTTAGTATGGGTTTTCAATAAATGTTTCTTCCCAAGACTATCAAGAAATGTTCAATCAGACATGGGTTCTGACAATGGAAAGGATTGCACCATCTTGCATATTTTTAATAATAACCAATGGCAGATTTTTATGGCTTGTCAGGAATTTGAAATGCTTCTGTATGTGTGGTTCACCGATGTTCACAAAATAAAAGTTTAATGTCTTAAATTGTTTTCAGGTGCTGGTGGTCACCAATACCTACTGGAATGGAAATGGTGGGGTGGCATGATACTCAGTATGTATATCTTTGTCATGTATCTATCTGCCTTACTTCAACACTACTTGGTAGGGCATTACCCATTAACACACTACACAGTATGTATAACTTTGTCATGTATCTATCTGCCTTACTTCAACACTACTTGGTAGGGCATTACCCATTAACACACTACACAGTATGTATATCTTTGTCATGTATCTTTTTGCCTTACTTCAACACTACTTGGTAGGGCATTACCCATTAACACATGACACAGTATGTATATCTTTGTCATGTATCCCTTACTTCACCTCTACTTGGTAGGGCATTACCCATTAACACACTACACAGTATGTATATCTTTGTCATGTATCCCTTACTTCAACACTACTTGGTAGGGCATTACCCATTAACACACTACACAGTATGTATATCTTTGTCATGTATCCCTTACTTCACCTCTACTTGGTAGGGCATTACCCATTAACACACTACTCAGTATGTTTAACTTTGTCATGTATCCCTTACTTCAACACTACTTGGTAGGGCATTGCCCATTAACACACTACACAGTATGTTTAACTTTGTCATGTATCCCTTACTTCAACACTACTTGGTTGGGCATTACCCATTAACACACGACACAGTATGTATATCTTTGTCATGTATCCCTTACTTCAACACTACTTGGTAGGGCATTACCCATTAACACACTACACAGTATGTATATCTTTGTCATGTATCCCTTACTTCAACACTACTTGGTAGGGCATTACCCATTAACACACTACTCAGTATGTTTATCTTTGTCATGTATCTATCTGCCTTACTTCAACACTACTTGGTAGGGCATTACCCATTAACACACGACACAGTATGTATATCTTTGTCATGTATCTTTCTGCCTTACTTCAACACTACTTGGTAGAGCATTACCCATTAACACACGACACAGTATGTATATCTTTGTCATGTATCCCTTACTTCAACACTACTTGGTAGAGCGTTACCCATCAACACACTACACAGTATGTATATCTTTGTCATGTATCCCTTACTTCAACACTACTTGGTAGGGCATTACCCATTAACACACTACACAGTATGTTTATCTTTGTCATGTATCCCTTACTTCAACACTACTTGGTAGGGCATTACCCATTAACACACGACACAGTATGTATATCTTTGTCATGTATCCCTTACTTCAACACTACTTGGTAGAGCATTACCCATTAACACACTACACAGTATGTATATCTTTGTCATGTATCCCTTACTTCAACACTACTTGGTAGGGCATTACCCATTAACACACTACACAGTATGTATATCTTTGTCATATATCCCTTACTTCAACACTACTTGCTAGGGCATTACTCATTAACACACTACACAGTATGTTTATCTTTGTCATGTATCCCTTACTTCAACACTACTTGGTAGGGCATTACCCATTAACACACTACACAGTATGTTTATCTTTGTCATGTATCCCTTACTTCAACACTACTTGGTAGGGCATTACCCATTAACACACGACACAGTATGTATATCTTTGTCATGTATCCCTTACTTCAACACTACTTGGTAGAGCATTACCCATTAACACACTACACAGTATGTATATCTTTGTCATGTATCCCTTACTTCAACACTACTTGGTAGGGCATTACCCATTAACACACGACACAGTATGTATATCTTTGTCACATATCTATCTGCCTTACTTCTTCAACTCTACTTGGTAGGGCATTACCCATTAACACACGACACAGTATGTATATCTTTGTCACATATCTATCTGCCTTACTTCAACACTACTAGGTAGGGCATTACCCATTAACACACGACACAGTATGTATATCTTTGTCACATATCTATCTGCCTTACTTCAACACTACTTGGTAGGGCATTACCCATTAACACACGACACAGTATGTATATCTTTGTCGCATATCTATCTGCCTTACTTCAACACAACTTGGTAGGGCATTACCCATTAACACACGACACAGTATGTATATCTTTGTCACATATCTATCTGCCTTACTTCAACACAACTTGGTAGGGCATTGACAGTTTATGGGATATATGAACATTGACCGGTGACATCTCCATTCATATGCAAATTACCAACCAGATATCCACTGGTCATTGACGATAGAAACCTT
The DNA here is from genome assembly GCA_037043455.1 of Cyrtodaria siliqua. Lineage (NCBI taxonomy): Eukaryota > Metazoa > Mollusca > Bivalvia > Adapedonta > Hiatellidae > Cyrtodaria > Cyrtodaria siliqua. The sequence continues at coordinate 148,398 of JAWPHD010002550.1, forward strand.
AAAATGACCAATACATGGTTGGTTGACACAGTAAAATAACAATACAGTGTTTTGTAAAAGGTCAACATTTGTATATTATATAAAAATTTAATATGGACCATTATAATTCTAGCTTTAAATATGTTTTTAACTGTATTTTCTACCAGATTGTAAGTCGAGAAAGTGTCGATTCTTACGGATGGCGGAAAGTATACACTATTTCTACCCAGGAATAAATCGGTGGTCTGCCTCCACCACTAAAAATCGACCATGCATAGCCTAAAGTGTGCTGAACAATTATGTTAAACCCACAAACAAACAATTGTCAGTATTTTCTAGCAGGTTATTTTCCGCTAATGTACACATTGACTTTTCTCAAACAGAATACAAACATTTTATATTGACACAGATTTTTGAAACTCAAATACAAAAAAAACTATGTATTGAACTTTAAACATGATATACATGATATATATATAATTACATTTCTGCCTGTGATTCTGTGGCAATTAAAGTGGTAATTCCCTTGGGAAATAAATCCCTAGGAAAATTATAAGATTTTGAAGGAACATTACATTGTTGTGACAGTTGTGGTGTATTCTTGAGGGAAGTTTGAAAGTAAGGCAAAGTAGACCCCTAGCTAGTGAATTCACAAATATTTATTGAATTAAAGGCACATTCTTGTAAATAATTTTATTATATACCTATCAATAATACATACATAGAAGCTTCATTTTCTTACAGTGGAATACAACAAGCTGTATCACACTACAGGTTATCACTATGCTACTAAAAATAGAATTAGTATCACTATCTTACTAAAAATAGAACAGCGGTTTTTCCAATGATTCAAGCAAGTTTTACGCCACTATGCGCGAGAACTTCAAGACGACGTTACGTCATACAAACAAAACAAGTAGGTCAGACCAATGAACACCAACACACCTTAAAACTACATACATTTTCCCGCTGCACTTTGTCGAAAAATAATATGCTTTATTGAATGTGTATGCAATAGCAATGCAAATATGTCTTTGTTAATGATGTGTAAGAGGTATATAATAAAAGGATCATTACTAGAGTAACGTGTTCTGGAAGTTTGTATCACCTCGAGTAGGTAAATGCCAGATCAGGGTCACATTCGAGGCTCCGTCTCTCGTGTGATCCTTGATCTGGCATTTACCTACTGGAGGTGATACAAACTTCCAGAACACGTTACTCTAGTAATAATCCTATTGTAATATATAGGTTAATCAACACTGTTTTTGTATTACGGGATATAATTTCCAAGGCCAGTACACATATATATCTAGTTAAAAAACAAGTGCCTAATACGGGATATAATTCCCAATTATATCCCGTAATACGAAAACAGTGTTGATTAACCTCTGTATTATATATTGCCTTTTGGAATCGTGTTACTGAAAAGCTTTGTGTTTTACATATTGTACTAGAGTCTCAAAAATTGATAACACCGGTGTGAATAAAAAAGGAGGTGATTTTACAGAGTTGAGTACTATTTTTAATTCAGTTGGAATCATAACGAGGAGGCTCATATTCATATTTTGGACTTGTCTGTCGAGATTAAAAGTACAAATCAAAACCCCATTGTACAACAATAGATAACTAACCATTAAAATTAAGTTGTGACTATGACCATGATCACTATGGACTCTTTTAACTTAAATAAATTTATCGCATAACATGGCTTCTGGGAGTGCAATAAAGCCATGACTTATTTCTCGTAATACACTAGTGTATTACAGATACACTAGTGTAATACAGATGCAAATGAGGACAGAATCACTGTGTTTGTATACAGTAAAACATTTAATCCCAATTGTTTACATGGTATATCATACCGGTACGTTCAGACGCCTTAATTATTTATCATTATTTGAAATCTTACTTCTTAAAATGAATGTTAGTAACGTTAAATTTGGTTTAAGGTGTCGCATTATTTGTAGCGTGAACGCATTTACAGCCGCGTAACGTAGCGACATCATGTAAACAACAACACAACGTCATGATTTGTCTTACAAATTGCCGCCGTATATAATAAAAATTGACAACATTAAAGCGAAGCTATCACGTCATAGGTGTGTTATGTGATAAACAGAATCTTACATTCGTGACTGTGTATTATTGACTTTAATAAACTCGTTGGATAAAAAGATAGGATACTCGGCAAGAGCCTCATTTCCTAACATTTTATCCAATTTGTTTATTAAAATCAAAAATACACAATTATTCATGTAAGATCCTCTATGTAATAATGTTGTAATATTCAGATAATACTCTGCCTGAATCTGTTGTTCTTGTCATTTTACAGTGATTGGGGGAGAGATTATGAACTTTGTGGCGTATGCGTTTGCCCCAGCTACCCTCGTTACCCCCTTGGGGGCCCTCAGTGTCATAACTAGGTAAGTAGCACAGAATAAAATGGAGATGTATTCAACTTGTGTATTCCAAACCAGTTTTTGCTGAGTTTTGAGCCAGGACTTCGGTGATTAGCATAGCCAATAAGCATATGTGCCAAGGGTCCCATATGCTAGAGTTTCAATGGGCCATTTGCGGTTCTAATGGGCCATGTTCAAATGAGTCATTCAGACATCCGTCTTAAAAATAAGAAAATACGTAAAATCAACTAGGTACTTTTAAAGAACTCTTTACACACATATACTGTAACTATAGCAAAAAGAAGGACTGATAGAACAATTAAGAAAAATATATTGCATGTATCTTTATTCATTTATCTTTCTACCAATTTGTATGGAGATCTATGGAGGGTGTGAATAGGATTTTAAATCACATTTTATTCCCATATGGCCCAAAAATGTGTTTTGTTTCCCACTTTGTAATAGCTAAACACAACGAGGCACAGTTCTTCTGATGTTAAACTGGTTCAATTATATTTTATAAAAAAAAAATTCTCCATCTGAAATTATGTACCTATCCGTTCTACTATGACACCGCACATTTCCGGACAGAAAATAACGCCAAATATTCAAAAAAAATATCAATTACAAACTTTTTTCATGTATTACTTTGTTTTTAGTGTCAAAAGGTCCGTCTGTAGTTATCAAACAGTAAAGAAAACACAGCTCTAATTATTGTTCATTGGTATCATTTATAATCACCTCGGGTCAATTATTTTCAACTTCGATCACGTTTTCAATCGATTGTCAACCTTATTTTCAACATGCATTAGTCTGACCGTAACGCAAGCTACGATTGGTCAGTTGTTTAGCTATACGCAATCTCATTGGATAGGGCGTGTGTATTCCCTGTACAGTCTAATTTATAAACAAGAATGGCGAGGTGAGAAATTTCCCTCAATGAGATATCATACCAAGCGTGCTCCCCGCGGCGTTTCCGCTGGGGATGGATCAACGCAAATAATGTAATCCCTTCCCAGCGACGGCGGGTAGTTGATTGATTAACAAATTTTATTACTGTGCCGTATGGCGCACAATAGATCAGTGTCTATGTGCCATTTGTAATTCTGTGTGACTATTGCAAAAGGCGCGTGCCTATCCCAATCACTTGTTCTATGTGGCAAACTTAAATCTTAAAAAAACTTGCCACATCATTTAGATATTTTTGAAAATGATACTTAATATTTTATAAAACTTAAGTTGATTACCAAGTCATGTCAATTGTTATATTACTAACAGCTGAGTATAATTCATCAATGATTTAGTACAACCAACACTTAGATATCAGGATTCTAATATAAATTCCAAATTTTATTGTCCCAATATTTTAATAAATCTCCATGCAGTGTCTTAAGCGCATTGGTGGCCGGGATAGTAAAGACACTGCGTCTAAAACTTCCTCACCTCTCACCCCTACGGGTTCAGATCACACTGGGAGCTCGACTTGTCATGTGAGAAATTGTTGATTCTTACGGATGGCGGGAGGTATACAGTACTTGCTTTTACCCAAAATAATGGGGTGGTCTGTGTCTACTACAAAAAAATTGACCATCTTATATTGCCTAACATGTTGTAAAAATGATGTAGAACACCATTCAAACAAACCATGCAGTTTCAAGGTAAACCTGCCTTTGAATAAATAATCAAAGCATTAATTGGAATGCTCTAAAATATTTATTATCATCATCATCATCATCATCTTCGTCAGTATCATTACTATCATCGCCATGAACTTTTCTTTTCTTCACAGTGCTGTGTTAGCCTCTTATTTCCTTAAGGAGCATCTGAACCTGCTGGGTAAGGTCGGGTGTTTCCTGTGTATCTTGGGCTCTACCGTCATGGTCATCCACTCACCCAAGGAGGCAGAAATACAGAACATGGAGGAGTTACTTGTCAAAGTGCAAGAACCTCGTGAGTCATTAAGAATAGATTTGTACCGGGTGTCTATTCCATCAGTCAGTAGTATTAGACATAATAATCTTGTGGTGTTGTCCGTCCGTCTGTGTCCGTTCGTTAACTTTACCTGACAACTGTTTGTGCCTTAAAACTAGAAATATAAGGTCTACAAAAAATGAAACTGTATACATTTTCAGCATGATCAGTGAATACATCTGATATAGGCCCATAACTCTCTGGTTCTTTTTAGCTCTGCTGGCCTTCCGGATGGAGAGTTGGGCGTCGTCCGTCTGTCCATCATTCGTCCGTTCGTTAACTTTTGTGTCGTTAACACGATAGCGTCTTCATTTTTCATCCGATCTTTTTACTTTACCAGATTGTTGGTATCAATGAAATCTCAGACGAGTTAAAAAAACAGCCAGTTTGGACCAGTAACACCGGAGTTATGGCCCTTGATTTAGTTAAAACTGCTATATTTTGCCTCAATAACACGACAGGCTTCATTTTTCATCCGATCTTTACCAAACTATACCAGATTGGACCATTTACACAGAGTTTTTACCCTTGATTTTCTGAAATATGCTATAATTTGCCTCGTTAACATGATAGGGCCTTCATTTTTCATTCGATCTTTTTCAAAACGTCACTAGATTGTTGATAATGAAAGCTGGACGTGTTTGAAAACCAAATAATGCCAGAGTTATGGTCTTTGATTTTTAGCTCTACTGGCCACGGGCCAGCAGAGCTTATAGGATGGCGAGTTGTCAGTCGTCCGTCCGTGTTCCGTCCGTCGTCCGTCGTTAACTTTTTCTTCTTACCACTCTAGGGCCTTCATTTTTCATCCGATCTTTACCAAACTTTATCAGGTTGTTAATATCAATAAAAGCTCGGACAAGTTCGAAAAACAGCCAGATCGGAATAATTTCAACGGAGTTATGGCCCTCGTTTTGCTGAAAATGCCATATTAAGCCTTTGAACACTCTAGCACCTTCATTTATTATTTGATCTTTACCAAGCTTTATCAGGTTGTTAATATCAATAAAAGCTCGGACAAGTTCGAAAAACAGCCAGATCGGAATAATTTCAACGGAGTTATGGCCCTCGTTTTGCTGAAAAATGCCATATTAAGCCTTTGAACACTCTAGCACCTTCATTTATTATTTGATCGTTACCAAACTTACACAGATTGTTAATACTAATTATAGCTTGGACAAGTTCGAAAATCAGCTGAATTGGGTCTGTAACACTAGAGTTATGGCCTTTGTTTTTTCTGAAAAATGCCATTTTCTGCCTTGTGAACACTCTAGGGCCTTCAGTATTAATCGGATCTTTACTTAACTTTGCCAGTGTCTTTATATCAATGAAAGCTCAAACAAGTTCGAAAACTGGCAAGATCGAAATAATTTCAATGGAATTATGGCCCTTGTTTTGCTGAAAAATGCCATATTAAGCCTTTCGAACACTCTAGCACCTTCATTTATTAGCTCTACTGGCCAAAGGCCAGCAGAGCTTATGGGATGGCGAGTTGTCCGTCGTCCGTCCGTCTGTAAACTTTTGCCTTGTGAACACTCTAGGGCCTTTATTATTAGTCGAATCTTTACGAAACTTTGCCAGTGTCTTTATATCAATGAAAGCTCGGACAAGACAAAACCAGCCAGATCGGATATATTTCATCGGAGTTATGGCCCTTGTTTTGCTAAAAAATGCCGTATTAAGCCTTGTGAACACTCTAGCACCTTCATTTAGTATTTGATCTTTACCAAACTGCACAGATTGTTAATATCAATGAAAGTTTGGACAAGTTTGAAAACCAGCATAATCGGATCAGTAACAATAGAGTTTTGGCCCTTGTTTTTTTCTGAAAATTGCTATTTTCTGCCTTTTGAACGCTCTAACACCTTCATTTATTATTTGATCGTTACCAAACTTGCACATATTGTTAATACCAATGATAGCTTGACAAGTTCGAAAATCAGCTAAATTGATCAGTAACACCAGAGTTATGGCCCTTGTCTTTTCTGGAAAATGCCATTTTCTGCCTTGTGAACACTCTTACACATTCATTCATCGTTTGATCCGAACAGATCGGACCTGTAACAGCAGAGTTATGGCCCTTGATTTTGTTAAAAATGCTATAATTTGCCTCGTCTTAACGATAGGGCCTTCATTTTGCATCTGATCTTTGCCAAACTTTACTAGATTTTATGACTTTCTTTTTTTTTGTATTATAAAAAATGCCATTTTCTGCCTTGTGAACACTCTTACACATTCATTCATCGTTTGATCCGGACAGATCGGACCTGTAACAGCAGAGTTATGGCCCCTTGATTTTGTTAAAAATGCTATAATTTGCCCTTTTAACAGATAGGGCCTTCATTTTGCATCTGATCTTTGCCAACTTTACTAGATTTTATGACTTTCTTTTTTTTTTGTATTATAATTTTTATAATTTTTATTATAATTTTCTTATGGGATGGCGAGTTGTCTGTCGTCCGTCCGTCATCCGTCTGTCGTTAACTTTTGTCTTATTACCACGATAGGGCCTTCATTTTTCATCCGATCTTTACCAAACCAGCCAGATCGGATAATTTCACCGGAGTTATGGCCCTCGTTTTGCTGAAAAATGCCATATTAAGCCTTTGAACACTCTAGCACCTTCATTTATTATTTGATCTTTACCAAACTTGCAATGATTGTTAATATCAATGAAAGCTCGGACAAGTTCAAAACAGCCAAATCGGATCAGTAACACCGAGTTATGGCCCTTGTTTTTTCTGAAAATGCTATTTTCTGCCTTGTGAACGCTCTAGCACCTTCATTTATTATTTGATTGTTACCAAACCTGCACAGATTTTAATACCAATTATAGCTTGGACAAGTTCGAAAATCGCTGAATTGGGTCAGTAACACTAGAGTTATGGCCCTTGTTTTTCTGAAAAATGCCATTTTCTACCTTGTGAACACTGTAGCAACTTGATTTATTATTTGATCTTTACTAAACCTGCACAGATTGTTAATATCAATGAAAGCTCGAACAAGTTCGAAAACCAGCTAAATCGGATCAGTAACACCGAAGTTACTTGTGTTTTCTGAAAAATTCTATTTTCTGCCTTGTGAACACTCTAGGGCATTCAATATTAATCGGATCTTTACTTAAATTTGCCAGTGTCTTTATATCAATGAAAGGTTGAACAAGTTTGAAAACCGGCAAGATCGAAATAATTTCAACAGAGTTATGGCCCTTGTTTTGCTGAAAAATGCCATTTTAAGCCTTGTGAACACTCTAGCACCTTCATTTATTATTACTTGCACAGATTGTTAATATCAATGAAAGCTCGGACAAGTTCGAAAACCATTCATATCGGACCAGTAACAGCGGAGTTATGACCCTTGATTTAGTTCAAAATGCTATATTTTGCCTCGTAAAGACTTTATTTTTTATCCGATCTTTACCAGACTTTATCAGATTGTTAATGTCAATAAAAGCTCGGTCAAGTTCGAAAACCAGACAGTTTGTACCAGTAACAGCGGTGTTATGGCCCTTGATTTTGTTAAAAATGCTATAATTTGCCTCGTTAAGACGATAGGGCCTTCATTTTGCATCTGATCTTTGATCAACTTTACCGGAGTTTATGACTCTTTTTTTATATTATAATTTTTTGTTGTTTTTTTTTCTTTTCTTTTTTTCATTTTTTTTCTTTTCATTTTTTTTTTTTTATTATTATTATTTGTTTTTTTTTCATTTTTTCATTTTTGTTTTTGATATAAACAATTTTGGTCGCTGCGACCTGCTTTCTACGAAATATAGATCAAGTTCAGTCTCCGCTACGACGTATCTTACTTTTTTTTTGCAGGTTTTTTTCCAAACTTCACCAGAATGTTTCTTATATGCATCTTTCATCATGTGCAAAATTTTGGGTCATTGTGACATACTTTCAACGAAATATAGGGCATGTTTGGTCGCTGCTACGACATGCGTATCTTGCTTCTTTCTTGCAGAATTTTCACCAAACTTCAGCCGAATGTTCCTTATATGCATCTTACATCATAATTGTAACCTTCGTCTCTCACTGCTGCCGGTTCAAATCCCGCTGGGAGCTCGACTTGTAACCGAGGACGTGTCTTACAGATGCCGGGAGGTGTACAGTACTGGTTCTACCAAGGAAAAGTGGGTGGTCTGCGTCCACCACAAAAAAAAGATCGACCGTCATATATAACCTTACATGTGTTGAAAATGACGTAAAACACCATACAAACAAACAAAAATATAATTATGCAAAATTTTGAGTCGTTTAACCTGGAACTTAACAAAAGGACAAAAGAAAGAAGTGGGTGGAATTGTTGTCTATGTAAGCAATGGCGTTAAGGTTGAGAGAAGGAGTGATATTGAGACAAATGAAATTGAATGTTTATGGTTGGAAGTGTTTACAAAAAAATCAAAGAGCTTTCTGGTAGGTATGATTTACAGAATGAAAAAATGAAACTACTGTATGGAATGAAAATTTTGAAAATTTATGTACAATTAGCTTAGACAGAAATTGACAGGTGGTAAATTTAAAATGTCAGACAATAAATGAATAAAGCTAAGACAATGGTTTTATATCTCCAAATGATATCAGGTGAATTTCTCCATTTCAGCTATACTTGTGTTGGTGGCCATCTTCATTATTGCTGCTGCCTTGACGATAATATTTATAGCACCAAAATACGGCCAGAAGACGGTCATGGTGTACGTGTTCATCTGCTCCACACTCGGCGCGCTCACAGTCATGGGGTGCAAAGGCGTCGGTGTGGCGATCAAGGAAACAATCGGAGGTCGGAACGAGTTCACAAACTGGTTGACCTACGTCATGCTGGCCATTGTGGTTATCAATATTTTGTTCCAGTTAAATTATCTCAACAAGGCGCTGGATTCATTTAACACTGCCATAGTTACTCCTACTTATTACGTTATGTTCACGTCTTGTGTTATTCTCATTTCGCTTGTGCTGTTTAAGGAGTTCATGAATATGACAATTTTGGACATTATCGGGGATTTGTGTGGATTTTTTACCATAGTCAGTGGAATATTTCTACTGAACGCGTTTAAAGATATGGATGTGACACTGAGAACTTTACCGAAGGCAAAGAAAAAGGGATTAACACTAGATATTGAAAACGGTGAATCGAAAATGGACAAAATGAGACATGACCACACTAATTTACTATTGTACAACGAAAATTCCAGTTTGGACGACGAGTTAGGGCTGTTGGTAGATCACGATGACTATCCGGATATTTACACGAATAGTAACGGGCACATTCCGGGCAAGACTCCGAAGCCAGTAATAGCAAATGGAACTGTCCCACATACTCCTGAGAAGGAGCCGATGGAAGGAAATGCGGGGTTCATGACACATTTTTGATTGATATTTATTTCAGATCTGTTTTATTGCATGTATTTATTTTTAAATTGTTTTATAGTATGTTATACATACTTGCTTGTTTATTTATTTTGCTCCATTCTTGTTCTATTATTTTTTGAATGGATATTAACTTGAAAATTGAGTTTGCAATAATTGATATTTTCTTTGTTAAAAACTGAAAAAGTATTTTTAATTCATAATTTTATTTTTATATTAAAATGTTTATATTTTATATTTAAATTTAAGCACAGGGTGTTGCAGTTTTGAAGACACCAAGATGTCAAATTTAAATTTAACATGTGAAATGAGTGTTTTGGTAATTTGAATACATTGAATGGTGCATTCGGGGTTCTCCCATTGGTTCCGGAAAGCGCCATCGGTAACCATCGGTTGCCGTTGTTGTCGGTTTGCCGATGGGTAAGATGTCGATACGCGAATTGCTGAGAATTTAATCCCAATAAATATACCAGTTATTAATAAGACATACAATATCTACAATCTCAAATGTCCGGTATCCCCAGCCTTGCCATTTTGCTTATATAGCCATATTAGCCAATGGTAACCTTGCACTGCCGTTGGTATCATATACTACCCATATCCGTTCAGAGTTAATTGGCTACTTATTGTAACATTGGTACCATTTGGTAACCATATGCTGCCATCGCTGGACTTTGATAACCCATGGTGGTTGCCAATGGGAGAACCCTGAACACACTTGTTAGCTCAATTAAATGTATAGCTACGGTTGGCACACATTTTTTTTCATCTTGGTCACTTCTTTTGTAACAAAACCCAATATGAAAAATCCTGGAAAAAATGCTGTGTCGGTTTACAAATTTTGACGTCAACTTAATAAAAAGTCTCTGACTTTATTATTGACCTCCAATATTTTTTTTAAAATTGTGCCATCTTAGAAGTGTGATCTTAAGCATTGTTTGAATTCCGAAGTTTCTAAAAATCATAGTTGCTCATTGATATATGTGGCTACATTTAAATTTGAAATTTTGAGTGTTCTGTGTTAATTTTTAAGATTGCTATCATGGCTATATTTTGTAACACAATGTTTTTTAAGAAAAAAAGCTATTTCCTAAATGTACAAGATAAACAGGGGCATATCTAGTTGAGCTGGGAAGCTTTATCTTTGTTCTAAAATTATTTCTATAAAACAACACCAAGTCTTTCACGATACGTTGTATTTAATTTGGTTTTAATTTGCGATATATTTAATAACTTCAAGTCTGTGTAAGCATAATATTTTGGTAAGTCTGGTGAGATTATCCTCCTGCATCTCTTCTTCCTCTGAGGTTGCTGTCCCAGTATGAACTTCCATATTGTTCAAAAGGAACATAAGACCTCTCAGTTTCTGAATGACATTATCTGCAATGACATTATCTGCAAAATTTCAGACAATGTACAACCTGTATATTTGATACGAAATACGGAATTGTCTTATCATATTTTATGTTTGTGAGAAAGTATTATGACAGCAAAAGCGAACGACTGGTCATAACCATTATCGTAAGTCTGACCTTTAATATGTCAAATAATTTGGTTCATATTGTTTCATTTAATTGACAATGTATTGATAACTGGGTCTCATTTAAATTGTCTGATGTATACTGAACCAAACAGCTAACGCACCAGTAGACAATACCTTTAATATCTCAATAATAACAATCAATAAATCAAAACAAATTTCATTCTGAACGAGACAAATATCTTGTCAATACCGACTGTAAATTAAAAAAAAAATCAAAATTGCTGTGTCAGTCAAAATTTGATTATGCACACACGGGTTTAAAAATATTCGGAGAAAAAATGTGGTGCGTTAGTTCAGTATATATATAGTAGTATCACATTTGTTTCTAAAACAAGACATAACGCACATACATGAAACATGTTTATTCATTAAAGATATTAAACACTTTATACGTGTAAAGATAAACACTCCATACATACACGTGTGTCGGTGTAAAGATAAACACTCCATACATATATACGTTTGTGTGAAAACACCCCATACATACACATTTATGTGTAAGGAATTGTCCTGACATACCATTGTCATAATATTTAATACTTTATGTGGACTGGCTCCCTAGCTGTAGAACATCCTCGGCTGCAAGGCTCTGTCAGTGTTGCACCGACAGAAAATTCCTGTTTCAATTTTGACTTACCTAAGTGGTCGATTTCTCAACTTGGGCCTCTTTAAGAGCACACTGGCTGTCAGTTGTGCAAATTTATATGAATTGCAGGACACAGTAAGCATTTAAATGTTGGACTCTTGACAGAATGATTAGTGATTAAAATAATGAAGGTGGAAAGCTATTTTGAGATACTGTATACAATAACCATTGATGCATAAAATCTTAACCCTTAAACCACTAAGCACGACTAAAACACCCCTTTGTCACATAAATGGATTGGTCTTAATTCAAAGAAAGAACAGTCCATTATATATATGTAGGGGTTAAGGGTTAAAGGCTAAATGAATTATTGTTCTTTATTTATATATAGTTACAGAAGTTCCACATTCACCCCTCAAAGTGTCTCAGTCATGTGATATAGTAGAAGGAATATATGGTTTCCCAGAATTCCACTGCATGTTGTAGGATTCTGTTGTATGAAGTGTTTAAGATGTCATTTGCTGACTGCAATTGTGCTGTGAAGGTTTTGGGACCATACTGCGTAATTTCATCTCGATGTGAATGGAAGATGGGTCTGGAATGTCAGTTCTTGTTCCTGGTTTAGCACCATTTTGCCTTTTTCTGCTAATGTACTGAAAAAATACAATTAAAAAATACATATTTTTGCACTGAACAAGGTGTAAAGTTTTTAAAAAATAGAACCTCAAAGACTTTCCTGTATATGTGAAACTTGTTTCTGGCCCCAGTTGGCAATGGGCCAAAGAACTGCCCCAATGGGAACTAGCAACTGGTTTGATTTGAATGAGATTTGAGGTCATGATATTCATTTCCATTGATCATCTTCATCTCTGTTGTTGTTGTGTTTCGCTCATCACCAATCCCCGTTTATGGAGTTAAAGTGTTTTTTTATACAATACTTAAACCTAGTTTCAGAGTTTATGTTGAATATGTGCTTAAGAAAATGTTTATAAACTCAATAGTTTATTCAGGGTGAGAAGGTTCTAGGCCCATTTTCCATATTTTATCTCGATGTACATGGAAGATGAGCCTGGCATGTTCATGCCTGCTAGGCGCCATATAAACTTTTCATGTGTTGGTGCGCCATAAAACCCCAATTCAATATTAAAATTAGTTTAGTTTATTTCTAAAATATTCTATTTTTGTATGTAAAGGGAAATAACTTTTTTTAAGTATGCACACATTTTATGCTTGTTTTATCATCAGGCATCATTGATTGACCAATCTATTTTATACTTCAGTAATCATGGTAATTTAGATGAAAATATTGCATTGTGTCCTTTCCAGTACCAACTTGTTTAAGATACTTTATAGAGCTGTAAAATATGACATTTAACAATGCCTATAGAACATTGTTCACTTAAGGATTGAAATCATTTTATTATTTTTATTAGCTCTACTGATCAGAGATCAGCAGAGCTTATACCGTGGTGCGGCGTCCGCCGTCCGTCTGTCTGTCCGTAAACTTTTATTTGTAGCGACAACTCCTCTGAAACTACTTGACGGATTTTCATGAAACTTCACAGGAATGTTGCCCCTAAAGTCTAGTTGATCCTAGCAAAAATTCATGTTGATGTGAAATCCAAGATGGCCGCCAAAGCTAAAAATAGAGTTTAAAAATACAAGTTTGTAGCGACTACTTCTTGAAAACTATAAGTGATATTGATATGGGACTTTTTCTAAAATGATCAGCATGACATGATGTTGATCCTTGTCAAAAATTGTTTTGATTCAACGTTAAACATGGCTGCCAGCGGCCATCTTTGTTTACATAGAGTTATATAGTAAAAACTTGTAGCGACTACTCCTCTGAAACTACTTGACGGATTGTCATGAAACTTTACAGGAATGTTGCTCTTGATGTCTAATTGATCCTAGCAAAAGTTCAGATCTGCCAGAAATTCAAGATGGCCGTCACAGCTAAAAATAGATTTTTAGCTCAACTGATCAGAGATCAGCGGAGCTTATGCCGTGGTGCGGCGTCCGTCGTCCGTCTGTCCGTCTGTCTGTCTGTCCGTAAACTTTTATTTGTAGCGACTTCACAGCTGAAACTACTGGATGGATATTCATGAAACTTTACAGAAATGTTGCCCATAAAGTCTAGTTGATCCTAGCAAAAATTCATGTTGATGTGAAATCCAAGATGGCCGCCAAAGCTAAAAATAGAGTTTTAAAATACAAGTTTGTAGCGACTTCTTCTTGAAAACTATAAGTGATATTGATATGGGACTTTTTCTAAAATGATCAGCATGACATGATGTTGATCCTAGTCAAAAATCGTTTTGATTCAACGTTAAACATGGCTGCCAGCGGCCATCTTTGTTTACATAGAGTTATATAGTAAAAACTTGTAGCGACTTCTTCTCTGAAACTACTTGGGGGATTGTCATGAAACTTTACAGGAATGTTGCTCTTGATGTCTAATTGATCCTAGAAAAGTTTCAGGTCGGCCGGAAATTCAAGATGGCCGTCACAGCTAAAAATAGATTTTTAAAAAATAAGTTTGTAGCGACTACTTCTTGAAAACTATAAGTGATATTGATATGGGACTTTTTCTAAAATGATCAGCATTACATGATGTTGATCCTAGTCAAAAATCGTTTTGATTCAACATTAAACATGGCTGCCAGCGGCCATCTTTGTTTACATACAGTTATATAGTAAAAACTTGTAGCGACTACTCCTCTGAAACTACTTGGCGGATTGTCATGAAACTTTACAGGAATGTTGCTCTTGATGTCTAATTGATCCTATCAAAATTTCAGGTCGGCCGGAAATTCAAGATGGCCGTCACAGCTAAAAATAGATTTTTAAAAAATAAGTTTGTAGCGACTACTTCTTGAAAAACTATGTGATATTGATATGGGACTTTTTCTAAAATGATCAGCATGACATGATGTAGATCCTTGTGGAAAAATATTTTGATTCGACGTTAAACATGGCTGCCAGTGGCCATCTTTGGTTACATAGAGTTATATAGTAAAAACTTGTAGCGACTACTCCTCTGAAACTACTTGACGGATGTTCATGAAACTTCACAGGAATGTTGCTCTTGATGTCTAGTTGATCCTAGAAAAATTTCAGGTCGGCCGGAAATTCAAGATGGCCGCCACAGCTAAAAATAGATTTAAAATAAAAAAGTTTGTAGCGACTACTTCTTCAAAACAATAAGAGATATTGATATGGGACTTTTTCTAAAATGATCAGTATGACATGATGTTGGTCCTTGTCGAAAATCGTTTTGATTTGACCTTAAACATGGCTGCTTTGTTTACATAGAGTTATATAATGAAAACTTGTAGCGACTACTTCTTTGAAACTACTTGACAGATTTTCATGAAACTTCACAGGAATGTTGCTCTTAATGTCTTATTGATCTTAGCAAAATTTCAGGTCGGCCGGAAATTCAAGATGGCCGCCACGGTTAAAAATAGATTTTCAAAAAACAAGTCTGTAGCGACTACTTCCTGAAATCAAAATCAATCAGTAGAGCTTCAAGGTCATTGACCTCTTGTTAAAAAATAAGTTTGTAGCGACTACTTCTTGAAAACTATAAGTGATATTGATATGGGACTTTTTCTAAAATGATCAGCATGACATGATGTTGATCCTTGTGGAAAATTATTTTGATTCAACGTTAAACATGGCTGCCAGTGGCCATCTTTGCTTACATAGAGTTATATAGTAAAAACTTGTAGCGACTACTCCTCTGAAACTACTTGACGGATGTTCATGAAACTTCACAGGAATGTTGCTCTTGATGTCTAGTTGATCCTAGAAAAATTTCAGGTCGGCCGAAAATTCAAGTTGGCCGCCACAGCTAAAAATAGATTTAAAATAAATAAGTTTGTAGCGACTACTTCTTGAAAACTATAAGAGATATTGATATGGGACTTTTTCTAAAATGATCAGTATGACATGATGTTGGTCCTTGTCGAAAATCGTTTTGATTTGACGTTAAACATGGCTACCAGCGGCCATCTTTGTTTACATAGAGTTATATAATGAAAACTTGTAGCGACTACTCCTCTGAAACTACTTGACGGATTTTCATGAAACTTCACAGGAATGTTGCTCTTAATGTCTTATTGATCCTAGCAAAATTTCAGGTCGGCCGGAAATTCAAGATGGCCGCCACGGTTAAAAATAGATTTTCAAAAAACAAGTCTGTAGCGACTACTTCCTGAAATCAAAATCAATCAGTAGAGCTTCAAGGTCATTGACCTCTTGTCTTTCATCTGGTAATATAAAAAACAATATGGTAGTTAAAAGTGTTTGAAGAACAAAGTTCGAAAGCTCAAACTATTGATTCAATCCTTATATTTACATTTCTTTTCACTAATATAGGAGTAATTTTATTGCTTCTCTTTCAGTAATAAAATAGATTTTATTGATCGATTGTAGTTAAAGCATTCATGGAAATTGCAACTGAGAGAATGGCCTATTGAATATGATGTCATGATCCTAGACGACAAGTGCAGACTTTGCAAATTGGCTGATTACTCCGAAACTCAATCCTTTGAAGAACACAGAATGTTTTTCATCGAGAAATGAAGCACATAGGAAGTGATAGTTCATTGAAAGTGTGTGCAATAGAAAGGTTAATACATGTCTACGATTATGAATGTTCATTCCTCATTGAATATAGGTTACTCACTATCAAATACTGTTTGTTTTTATTTATTATACTTCTAAATTGTGTTCTTGACTTTCATATTGTAACATGCATCTACAAGAGTCAGTTTGGAAAATTTGGGGGCCCCATGGAAGATTTAGAGTTCTCTCATAAAATAAAGTCTTTGTTATTGGTCATATTTAACATAAATAATTTAGTTAGGAATTCAATTACTTTGATTGCCTAACATGATTTATACGTCTATTGGCACACTTTGTCCAGTTTTGTTTCATCTGAATCTCATAACTTTGTTTTGTTGTGAAAAATATATTCATGGCATGCATTTGTTGAATATTCTGAAAAAAAAAAACAATTCCAAAGGTTAGTACAAAGTTACTGTTGATTGTTTTTGTTTGACAGGTATTTCTTCGCAGTGGTGGTGACGTCAGCGACAAAGACTACATTACATGGTCTGAGTATTAACTATCATACCCCATCCAACCCCTTCTCCAAGAAGCGAAAATGGGGTTGGCTGGGGTATGAAATAAAGCTTTGATTTCAGCTTAAAAGGTTTGCTTATTGTAAAAACATTTAATAGGTAATTCTAGTTCACATTTTTTCACATTTTTTGCAGTAAACATGTGTTCAAACGTGTATATAAGCTTTCCCATTGCTTAATGGAATTAAGGTAGGACCACGTAATGTTTTCATTAAAGTTTTGCCTTTAAGTTGTTCAAATTCTAATATCTTGCTTATTAGTCCCCCACCGGACCCGGTCATTGTGACCTTGACCTCTGTCATAGAAAATGCTTGTCCGGACCATATTTTCAATACTATAACACCTAGAGATACCAAACTTGGTATGTGAATACATCTTGGGATAGCGGTGTGTCGCTTACCAAAATAAGGTCACTGTGACCTTGACCTTGAACTGTGACCTCTGTCATAGAAAATTCTTGTCCGGACTGTATTTTCAATACTATAACACTTAGAGATACCGAACTTCAGTATCATCAAGGCCACACACACGTTTCACAACTCTGATTTTAGAAACAGTATGGCCAAGGAAGTCATTAAGTCTGGTATCTGTTAGGCGAGACATGAACCCCTGGATGCTTTTTACACTACTTATACATTTAGGGGAAAATGAATGTTCTTGTAAGAAGTATCTCCAGTAGTGGTATCATACATTTACAATGTAATAAACCTTAATTATCGCAGCGATAACAGTTTGTTAGATGAAATTTGAATCTTGTCTATTGATGCATGAAATTGTTCGTGTTTTTTTGAGAATCATTTTTTAGTCTTATGTATCAGAAATAACAGAATTGTGGGTGTTATACCAGCTTGCGATTTTCGCACTTCACGAAAATATTGCCAACTAAATGAGGATAGGTCAAAATACTGTTATCTAAAGACATTTGATCGTGCATCCAATGCTCTACCACTAGACCACAGTGATCCAAAATCACATTTAACCAAGACGGTCATAATGGTAAGCAAAACTTGTAAAATCAAATGCAATAAGCACAAACTGGTATAACCTCCCTTGAATTCTTTACTTTTGTTTTCTATATCATCCTAAATCATTTATTTTATAACATAGATGATCAATTTTATATTGTATTGGATTTTTGGAATGTAAATCCTGAAAAAAAATTGTGATAGTGACCACTGGATTCAAGAACTGGATTTTTATTTGAATTCTTGAATTGTTGTTATGTTTTTGTATATATGGGATTGTACATGGTGATGTTTTAGTACTTAATTATTTTTTTTATGTATAATAGTGAAAATGGGTGTTGATACAAGGGTTGAAGCATTTTGGTGTTTGTGTAGGATACAAATAGTAATTGTTTGATCAGTTTGAATTTTTCTCATTCTGATGCTGTGAAAGACAAATATGTATTGTTCGGGCCGCTTGTTTTAGCCAAAGGTTTTTCAGCATTTACGGGAGCAATTTTATAATGTTACATAAATTATATATCATTAGAACTGGAATATTTAGTGGTAAATAAATATACATTAATTTTGAAAATTGGTTGAGAAATATTTTACAGTTTAATACTTTTTTGGTGGGACTTTTTTCCATGTAAATTCCTTGTTGCTGGGACAGTAGAAAATTAAGAAATCTTCAGTTAGCCATAAAATTTTCTTATAAAACTTTCAGAGTGTTAATCTACATTTATCCAACACATTAAACCCATTTTTGGATAAATATTCTAAAAAAAAAAATATATATATTTTGAATTTTTGATGCAGAAGAATTATTTTTATTTCCCAACCGATTTTCAATAGCAAGATATTTTTATTTACCACAGAAAATGTTTGTTTCACTGATAAACATCATATTTAGGTATAGTTAAATTTGGTCTTAAAAGTAAAAAAAAACTTTGGCTGAAACAAACGCCCTGAGCAATAATTGATTGTAAGTATCCTGTTAAGTATATATGTATTACAGTTGGAGATTAAAGCAAAGAATAAAATCCTGACCTTTGTTAAAATGATCTTAAGTTATGTTTCTTAGCACCAGTTTTCTCCTGGCCATAGGACACTATACAACCTTATGCAATAGAACATTGCTGACCGTCATCGTCTTTTGTTAACACATTCTTGTTTGTGGGGGGCCTGAATTGTTCATTCATATTGGTGTCATATAACCTTTATGTGTTGGTGCAGGGTAAAACCTAAATTAAATTCAACTCTTGTTTTGGGGATAATTAAGTGAATAAGTTTGGATTTTCACCAAATTTAGGTTAGAGGTTGATTGCAATAATAGCTCATGTTCAGAAGAGCTTCACAATGGGCAAAATCAATATTTACAGATTTATTCCCCTGGTTATTTTGTACACATTAATGTAATGATCATATCTGTTGGTGATTTGTACACATTAATGTAATGATCATATCTGATGATGATTTGTACATTAATGTAATGATCATATCTGTTGATGATTTGTACACATTAATGTAATGATCATTTCTGTTGATGATTTGTACACATTGATGTAATGATCATATCTGTTGATGATTTGTACACATTAATGTAATGATCATATCTGTTGATGATTTGTACACATTAATGTAATGATCATATCTGTTGATGATTTGTACACATTAATGTAATGATCATATCTGTTGATGATTTGTACACGGTACGCTGTGTAGTCTACTGTTCCAGAAATCGCGCTCATAATTGCAGGGTTAGGTTCGAGATAAATGTGATCAAACTATTAAAAGTATGTGTAAAAATGTATAAAAGCAATTTATTTATCGATATAATTTTCATCATAAACACATAATTGTAATTCATTTGCTATTGTTTTGCTCACCTGAGCTGAAGACTCAATGCTATTGGGACGACTCTTCGTCTGTGATCGTATGTCATTAACTTTTGTTTGAACCCTTTACCCACTACATATACCGTGGTCAAGGTCACCATAAATTGATGATTTAATACCTTCTTCGCTATATAACTCTTCAAGAGATAAAACTGCACAGGTAGGCTGTCGACGATGGGAGGATGACCCTACACATCTTAGGGTCGATAAATTAGTGTCACCATGACCTAGTAATGAAAGATCTTGTCCGCGCTATAACTCTAAGATTTGCAGCCACACTCATGACACTTTACAGGTAGACTTCCCATGGTGAGAGGATAGAGGATAGCTTTCATTATGTGGTCAATAAAGTGAAATCTCCGCCGCTCTTACTCTCCAAGATGTATAAACACACGCATGCAACTTCACTGTGGTCCATTTTGAGCGGAGGACCATGGTCAAGGTCACCATGACCTGATAATGAAAACCTTGTCCGCTCTATTACTCTCCAAGATGTGTAGCCACACCACGAAACTTCGCAGGTAAGAATATGACCTTTTTGTCTCGCCCTTGATAGTGGGTAGCGTGACATAGCAGTCACTTTTGCGGCGGCGGCTGTTTTGCGGCGGCAGCAGCCGCAGCATTTTAAATCGACTATATCTCAACAACCGCTGCTCTGAAACTTTGTCAGATGCTTTGTTGGGTCAAGGGACATCACGTAATGCCAAAATTACCAAGGTCAAGATTTTGCATTATTTACCCTTAAAGCTGTACAGTCCCTATTTTAACTGGTAATAACTCATGAATATGAATGAGTCACGTGTGAAGAAGTTTCAAATCGACGAACACCCCAAAAGTTGGTATATAAGGAGAAATCGATACGTAAAATTTCACATTTTTATTTAGCCTCCGTACAGGTAACATCGATAAATATACGGCTCCAGAATATATGAGATAACAAATAGTTGCCCGGAACGGGATTTGAACCACAGCCTTGCAATTGTAAGATTTGAAAGATGTACGTTGAACCGCTAGACCACTGCTATTTATTGGTATTTTGCAGCATTTTTAACACTAAATAGGCATAACGTAATAACAAGAGCGCGCGCACAAACTCATCAAGCGCTAAATAAGTCGATATATGGTTGATTTGAGACGAAGAATTAGTTTCATATTGATAAGATACAATATTACACCAGGCAATGTTAATTTACACGTGCGACAATTTGGACTGCATATTTATTGATCCATCTTTAGTTGTGTTTAAATATGTTAAGTTATTTTGCCTCATAATATATGATAGTTAGTATACTATTTTATCAAGTAGCGTTGTAGCTCAGTGGATAGTGCACAGGACTTGAAATTAGAAGGTCGTGTGTTCGAACCCCGAAAGAAGCTAACTTTTTTTTCCTGTAAAAATTACTTTTACCTGTGTATAGGTACGATGTGCACTGGTCGATGTATATACAGTAAATGATTTCATGCGCTATATTTGCTCGCTTAAATACCCGATTTCGACATGAGCTAGTGAACATGAAGTTACAAATAAAGACACGCCTACAAAGAAGAAATTGATTGATATAGGGACTCTGTAGCTTTAACACCAGTTTGGTTAGGTTAGTTAACCTCAGTTAACTTTTTCTGATAACTTAAATTTCTTTGTTTGGTCATATGTATTGTTGGCATTGGTAGACATCACTGAACGACAAAAAATAATAAGGTCAAGGTCGTATTTTGTGATATATTACAAAAACTACACACTGGTTAAACCACTTAACCTCAGTAACTTAACCTTAGATAACTCAACCTTGGTTAGGTAACTTAACCTCAGTTAACATGTTATTGCCTCAATTTATGACTGATACTTGGTCATTTATATGTTGGCATTGGTGGACATCACTGTACGACAAAAACTACCAAGGTCAAGGTCATATTTTGCAAAACTACACACTGGTTAAACCACTTAACCTCAGTAACTTAACTTCTTATGATTACTCCGCTTTTATTTGTTTGATTTCTTTATTAAGGAGTTCTTTACCAGTCGCTATCCAAAGGGACTATATAGCGGGACATGTTGGTGTAAACATTGTGCATTGTATGACACACGCACCAAACTTGGCACATTCTGTATCTGTCTGTATGGTACACGTTTCCGTCACAATTGACGATTACAACGCGGGTTGGTTGCGCATTAATTAATATCAAATATACTGAACAATGAATTAAAGTGAGAAGAAAAAATGAAC
The DNA here is from genome assembly GCA_037043455.1 of Cyrtodaria siliqua. NCBI lineage: Eukaryota > Metazoa > Mollusca > Bivalvia > Adapedonta > Hiatellidae > Cyrtodaria > Cyrtodaria siliqua. The sequence continues at coordinate 170,462 of JAWPHD010002550.1, forward strand.
AAAAAATTTATAGGATAGGTAGAAGGAAGATATTCTTAGTCGCTAATTGCGTGATAGGCCTTCATCATCAATCCTGTCTGGCTACCGTAGCGGCCCCTGGGAATTCAACCAACCAGCATAGCACTGAGAATCACTAGAACCTAGAACCTAACAAACAATCAACTGGGACAGGGTTTAGAATGAAAGTTTGGAAAGCTCCTGTTTGTAAGATACCAAATCAGGAGCCTCAGCCACAGTGGCTGGTAGACTATTCCAACGACAAACTGTTCTTGGGAAAAACTAAATTTGAGACAGTCGCTGGAAGAAGATAACTGTCTCAATTTCAAAGAGTGATTGGACCTGGTGCGAGATGATGCAGGTGTCAGGAACTATGATGCTGGTAAGAGCATGGTGAGTTGGCTCTTAGTACGCCTTGACTTCAGGTGCTCCAACATAGATGTGACACTGCTAGTGTTCCTGTAGCGGTTAGTGATGTACCGTGCTGCCCGACGCTGAACCATCTCTACCTTCTTGATGTGCTCTTGGGTGTGAGGGCTCAAAATAGTAGAACAGTACTCTAGGGTGGGTCTTACTAGTGAGAAGTATGCCGAGGATTTTGTTTGTTCGTTGAAAATCCTTAGGTTCCTTCTCAAGAACCCTAGTGTACTGTTCGCCTTCTTGACTGTTTTGTCAATATGGAGGCTCCAATTCATGTTTTTTTTTGCAGTTCCACCCCGAGGTACTTTGCCGAATCCGTGGTCTCTAGGACTTGACCCTTCAGTGTGTAGTTAGAGGCTACCGGTGATCTTGATCTAGAGACTCTGATGGTGCTGCATTTGTCTGGGTGGAAATCCATGCCCCATATCCTTTCCCATTCGGCGAGTCGATCTAGGTCATCTTGGAGGTCAACACTGTCTTGTCTTGTTCTGATCGGTCTGTACAAGATATAGTCGTCAGCAAAGAGGCGAACTTGAACGTACGCTGTCTGGAAGGTCATTTATAAAAACGAGGAAAAACAGTGGGCCTAATACCATGCCTTGAGGTACTCCGCTAATAACTGACACACTGTCTGAAGTGGTGCCATCTACTAGGACCTGTTGCTCTCTTTTCGATAGGAATGCCTTGATCCACATCAGTTTGCTGCCTCTTATTCCATAGTGGGCTAGTTTCCTCAGTAAGCGTTCATGAGGGACTCTGTCAAATGCCTTGGAAAAGTCCAGGATGATCAAGTCATGTTGGACTCCGTTGTTGAGGGCTGTGACTAGTTCATGAACTAGTGTTAGTAGCTGTGTTTCGCAGCTCCTCCTGGCTCGGAATCCATGCTGGCAGTTCGTGAGTATGTGGTGAGCATCAAGGTGCTTGAGGACGTTACTGGTTATGATGTGTTCCTGTATCTTGCAGCAGAGGCTTGTAAGGGATACTGGACGGTAATTGCTGGCCTTGTACTTTTCTCCCTTCTTAAAGATTGCCGTGACGTTTGCTATCCTCAGTCATTTGGTATCTCTCCAAGTTGTAGACTTCTTTGGAATATGACCGTCAGGAATGGTGCAATTTCATTGGCTAGTTCTTTTAAGATCCTTGCAGGAAGCTGGTCGGGTCCACAAGCTTTGCTTGGGTTCATCTTCTTTAAGAGCTTGGCAACCCCTTTTATGGTGGCCTCTATGTCTGACATTTGAGTGAATGGTGCCCCTGCTGGTGTTGGCATATCAGTTATGTCCTCATTTGTGAATACTTATAGGTTATTTAACATGGTTCTGTACAATACGGAGATATATTTGGACGAGTACACAGCTGGAAAAGTCATATTGGACGAGCCGTTAGGCGAGTCCAATATGATTTTTTCCAGCTGTGTACGAGTCCAAATATATCCCGTATTGTACAGAACCATGTTAAGTAACCTTTTTATTCTATACCTTTATTTTAACCAATCATTTATAATTCGGATATAACTTTCGTTTGTTTCATGCTTTCAAGCAAGTCGCTATGAACATCGAAAGCACAATTGCATGTAGGTCTATGTATTTTATATATTGTGTTCGACATGGCTTACTCTCAAGCTTTATTTGCTTGAAAGAATGCCCATTTCTCCGTTGTCAACAGTGATTAAATACTACCGAAGGTCAGTTTCAAACAATGATATATTATGCTAGTTTTTTGTGTTTTTTTTTTGTTATAAAGGAAAATTAAATAAAAATATGTGCAATAGATAGGTTTTCATTACTTGACAACAATTTATGGTTAGGTAATGACAGAAGCCTGTCGGTTCTGATTTTTATTCGGACCTTTTCACGCGTTTCGGTCTTTATCATAGGTTTAACATGGAACCTGTGAAGCGTACAATACGAACAAAATACGGGATATTTTGTACGCGCGTGCGTCCCGATACGGAAATATATTGTACGGTCACATGACTCGAAAGAGCGTCTACGATTGGATGTATAAATTAGGTATAGAATAATGACTGGTACTGGCGGTTAAGTATGCCAGCCTTGTCTTTGGCGTCGGCGTATAACTTCCCATTTTCTTTCAGTGGGGCTACTCCGCTGCTGTCCTTCTTCAGGGATTTGATGCACACTTGGACTTCGTTTTCCTCACAAACTGCTTGTTCATTTTGCGTATGAGGGTCTTGACCTTCTTGTAGATCCAAGGTTTGTGGGTCTTGTTTCCTCGCAGCAACGTGGTAGGAACGTATTTCACAATGAGTGTGGATATTTTCCAAAGTTGTTCAATGTCCTTGGTACTGGATGTGCTGACGAAGTCTTCTTCTGTGGCCCTAAGTTCTTCCTTCATTCCTTCGTAGTTGGCCTTGTTATACACGTTGACTTTCCTTGGTGGTACCTTGACTCTCATTTAACGAAGACTGCATATGTACTCTTTGTAGACTGGTTCGTGGTCTGACATCCCTGGAATCACTTCAGTCTTGTTAATGAGTGTCTGGTTGTTTGTGAAGAAAATGTCAAGTATGTTCGCAGTTGCTTCTGTAATGCGAGTCGGTTCTTCTACGACTTGGTCGAGAAAAGCATCCTTTGTCAGAGTAATAACTGGTTGCATTGAGTTCCATGGCTGGAGTACGGCTTTACACTCTCGTCTTCCCAGTTAATATCTGCCAGATTAAAGTCTCCGCCAAGCCATAAATGGGCCCCGTTGTTTGTGGGTATTCTTGTTATGTATGACTTGAGTTTGGCGAGGTACTCTGGATTTGTCTTGTAGAAGGAGCCGACGTAAGGTCACTACTTCCCGTAACCTTGACATGGCTAGTCATAAAATGAGAGACAAAGAGTCATGAATTATAATCTGGGTATATTTCCCGTTCATGTTTCCCGTTCATAAATTATTATCTGGGTATATTTCCCGTTCATGAATTATTATCTGCGTATATTTCCCGTTCATGAATTATAATCTGGGTATATATCCCGTTCATGAATTATTATCTGGGTATATTTCCCGTTCATGAATTATTATCTGGGTATATTTCCCGTTCATGAATTATTATCTGGGTACATTTCCCGTTCATGAATTATTATCTGGGTATATTTCCCGTTCATGAATTATAATCTGGGTATATTTCCCGTTCAAAATGGCTGTCCCTTGGCTGTCCCTTTCAAGATAATCTCCAACGAATGTCGCAAATACTACAAAAAAAAGTGTTCACTTTCAGTGTGTTTGTTAGAAACTATTAAAACGTTGATTTTGTTTTTTTTAATGTATTAGCTGTTTGTCAATATTGCGATCAGAGATTATTTATAGGCATCATATATTTAAGGGATTAAGGGATTTCACATTTAAATACAATATCACCTTTGATTGACTCTTTGTGTTCGTTAGTCACGGATAATTTGAAGGGTATTATTCATTTCTTATCTCAGATTTATCAGAAGCTGTCACTTAATTATAATTTATATTAATTTTTGAAACCCTAAAATACATTGTCTGACTTGGTGACCAATATTACCAAGATATGCAATGTTTAAAGAAAATAAAACAAAGCAAAGGGACACAATCACATGTGCCTAACCTTTGAACAGGTTTTCTTGCATATTTTGTTCAAAATACAAGTCACTAACAGCAGGGCTTTATCAGCCCAGCTAACAGTCACTTAATTACTTGTAGAACCGAACTGCATTTAAACCAACACGTGATAATCAAAATATCAAAACAGCTGTCAACATATTCCCCAGCAAATAAACCATCTGGCGTAACATATTCCCCAGCAAAACAACCATCTGGCGTAACATATTGTCAGTAACGAGCTGATATTGCCCAACAAACTTTAGACGTTTCACATCATCCAGAGGTAGAATACCAGTGTACAACACTATAAGCACAGTGCTCGCACGAAACAGTATTCGCTAGATATCAAGGTACGGGCATTTCATCACACTGTTTATTTCTTGATTTTAATATTAGTAAGATAATGAACAAGAGTATGATAATAGACCTTTGAAAATGGCCGAAAACGACACATACGAAATATTGCAGTCTCGGTTTGATTGAGACTGTTCATAAGCGGTAGTGAATCATGCTAGCTACCGCTCACGCCCTCTAGCCCCGGGTTGAGCAGAACTCAATATTCATAAAATCAATAGTACACAAATTTAAACCATCCCGAAGATGGCATGCATATGGCGGTGGACATGGAGTGTAACGCATCTCCATGTCGTACGGCGTATGGTCCCAGTATCTAATAAAATTAAATGCCCCGAAGAGTGAAATAAACATAATTGAATTTAGTTGGGAGCAACGGTTATGAAGCCTGCATATCACAAGAAACAGTCAAAAGACTAAATTAAAAAGCAGACATCATATCCTATAAGTTGTTAAACAATACCCAGAGCCTTTAATCGGCCGGAGTAGTGGAACCACTGAATCGAAAAATTAAGTAAGATAACAAAAAAAATGAAAAAGTACCACCGATAATTAAATATAAGTATCGGGCTCAGCGATCTCCAAAGATCGAATGAATAACAGTACTGATTGCAAGTGATTTAGAATCTAGTTGACTAATTCAAACTGCAGTAGACATTTTATTTTTATACAAACTTCGTATTTCCAAAGAGATAAACTGGAATTTGCCTGAAACTCAAGATGAAGACTATCTTGTCGTTTTGCTTTGAAAAAAAAGATGCGCTACTTACCTTGTAGTTCAGTTTGAAACAGTTGCTGAACCAGTGCCTTTGCACATACATATGTAGCATTAGCTGGCATAACATATTCCTTTCTAACATAAACACAAGTATCAGTGACATGACTATCAAGTGATTGCCATTGCTGTAAAAATTCCTGTATATTGGAATAACAATAATTTCTTTGAACAAGGCATGCTTCCCACTGAGTATGACACGTGACCTGATGACGACCATAGTTCAAGAAAATGACAGGTTATTAAGTGTATTAGTGTTACACTTACGACGTATTGGTCGTCTCTCTGTATATATGCTATGCATATCTCTAGGTCTCACTAAACAGTTATTTCCCTTGTCATTCACGGTAGAACTTTCTGGCGCTTAAAACAATATCTGTGTTATTCGGTTCTTGTTTATTTCTTAAAATGTGCAAATAGTTCCTCTTTTTTTGTTATAGGTGACAAGAATGGGACAAGTTCATGATTTAATACAGGTTTGGATATGCCTGAATCTTTCTTAGCCCAGATCTGAGAATCTAATACCGGGTAGTGATACACTTGAAAATGAAAGTGAAATGGACACATTCGAGTCTCTTCAACTACTCATATCAAAAAAGCAAATTGGTCAACACCGTGTTTGTTGCTGGATAATTCGAGCAACAGACGTCACGTTTCACAAAGAAAATATTTTTAAGAAAATTCAGGAAGTTCTACAGTGGTCCAGAGGGGTCATGGTACATATGTAGAGCAATGTTAAATTAACTGTGTTCTGAGACGTCTAGTGCTATGGTACTTTGTGCTTGAAAACCTCAGTTGCCCCCACTTGGTATAACATGGCTATTCATGACTCGTAGACTCCCGTCTTAGTTAAAGAAAGGGGACATTTTGTGGTGACACATTACATAGTGTTCTCAAACAAATACCCAATGACCAACTTCGAAAGAAAAACAAACAAGATTGTGAAAGAGGATGGATTTGAAGTAGTTCATATTGAAAACACATCGCATCTGCAGAAGCCTGTGTGCTGTTGGATAGTTTCCAACTAATCTGAGTCATCACAGTAATTCATCAGACGCGGCCAAAGAATGGGACCTTGATGATCTTTGTTATCATAAACAAGTTAAAGATGTAAAGGATCGTTTATAAAACAGGTCAAGGACTATATTAGAAAATACTGGCTAACATGACAGAAGACTCGTTTCACAGACATACCCACTCGACAAGTAGTTAAATTAGTCATGAAAATAAAAAAAGTCATTCTTTGAACAGATATACCAAAACATGGTCACCAACCTAGGACATATTCCAAGAAAATTGCATTCTCTTCCTGCAGATATATGTATCAAGTTCGGAATGGAGATGGATAAGGGTTTCTCTGGATTTTAATTAGACTTCATGAATTGCCTTAAAACTGTATGCTATTCAAGAGGAAGGACTGTGGTTGAAATGTTGTTTGTGCAGGTGCTTCAATATGTCCTATATATAGCCAATTGCCCGCAAAACATTTGGTGTTCAGCATGATTAGCAGATGTCTTTTTTCTTTTATCAGGGAACTGTGTATCCATGACGGAAACATAAAACAAAACAGGCAAGGATGTTCAACCATGCAATAGACTTTCTTGAAACTGGGATTCATTTGTTAGATGAAAAAAAAACGCTTTGGTTTCCTGACCGAATATCAGTCACGATAGAATGTAAGAGAAACTAAACAGAGGTGAAGGTGCTCTCTGTATCACACAGCGTGCGGATGAAATTAAATTCCGAAGTTGTTGATATGACGCATTCATAATAAGTTTGTTTAAGTTCCTGCTGATAAAGCAGCTAAGAATATAATTATTGTTTGACGCCTCCATTACGTCAGTATATTATCTCAGGAACTCGGGAGGACTAATTCGTATCTCCAGTGCAATCTACTGAAGATAATGTTGTTTTGACGCATATCACTCAATGCAAGATTTTCAAGGCTGGAGTAGACGACTTCCAACGATGTGCTGGATTATAAAATTACACAAATAACCATAAAACGCCCGTTTTATTTCCAATTCTAGTTCTTGCACCACTACAAATATCTTCAAACTTTTAACAATATGTCTTACTGCCGTTGAAGATCACGTTAAACAATAGTGTGTAAAAGATTCAGGCGACCTTCTTGATAAAATTTGCAATAAACGTCAAGCTTGATCTATAAGAACTTATGTTTTTTCAACACAATATAAAACTTTACCACACAACTTTATCAAAGGCAAGCTTATTCCTCTCATTCAAAACAAATGCTAGGGAAAATACTACATGTTTGGCCAGTAACAATATTAAACGGCAGTTTGGACAATTACACTATGTGGACTTACCATGAAGTTAGTGAATCACTTATTTTTCTATTATATAATATTTTCGTAATGGTATGGAACTACCGTTTATAGACAAATTGTTGGTATCCCTATGGTTACGAACTGTGCACCCTTTGTCGCAGATTTGTTTTTATATTGATACGAAAGAGATTTCATGTTGAGACTTTCAACAGATACCCAGGCAGATGTTATTGAAGCCTTTAATGACACCTTTCGGTATCTGGATGACATATTGAACATTGACAACCCTTTCTTTTCTACTATGGTTAATAATATATCCTATATAACTTCAACCAAAACTAATATTTCTGATATTAACGCTTCTTTTCTCGATTTATATCTGCCCATTGAAAATGGTGAAATAATTAGCAAAATCTATTACAAGAGAGATGATTTTAATTTTGATATTGTTAAATTATCCCCATTTAGATGGGGATGTTCCCCGAGCAACTTCTTATGGGGTCTATGTGTCTCAACTTATTCGTTTTTCTAGAGCTTATACTCGAGTTAAGGACTTTAATATTCGTAATCTTTGTATAACTAAAAGCTACTCCATCAGGGCTACCGTTACCATAAACTTCGTAAAACCTTTGCAACATTTTATTATCGGAACTCTGATCTTCTTTCCAAATATAAAAGTAAGTTAAGAACTCTTCAGCGACAAGGACTATCACAAACTGACTTCTATGGTGATGTGATTTACAAACTTCGTAAGATCCTTGGTCATGTTCACTTTCATACTATCTTTGTTAAACTTGTTAAAATGTTTATCAAAAGAGGTTATGACCCTATCATTTTGCAACGCACTGCATGCTTGGTGGTGGACCCATTTACAGTTCGCCACTATGCTTTCCTCTTTAATTGTGCGATGACCGGGCAGGTTGTGGACCATATATTGACGTCTACCTAAAGCCCAAAAGGAAGGTAAAGTTTGATATTTGTCTGCAACCTTGTCTTGCCGTGCACTCAATAGCTTATTCTCGTGTTGATCTGGCTTCTGCCAAGTCATTGAGTACCTTCTTTGTGGCTTTCTAGGCTATTGTTGTTTGTAATTACATGTATACGAGCATCTTTGTGTTTTACTTATATTACCTATTAATGCTTTCTTGTTGGTTAGAGAATTGTTCATGGCGGGGATTTCTTTATTTACACTATCCCGTTTTATTGGGATGACAGTAGGGTAAGTGTGAGGTATAGTGCACCCTAGAACCTGGTTTAAAAAACCCAGCTAGAACCTGGTTTAAAAACCCTAGCGGCCTTTTTTTTGCCACTGACGTTCCAAGGCGGTAGCCCTATTCCCAACATTTTGTTGAGTTTGTGACGTCATTTGCCTTTATTCCTTATTAACATTACTATTCATGTTTGTCTTTTTGCGTGTTTTGGGGTTTACTGTGTTCTGTGAAAGCTGCATTTCCTGTTCGACTTTTATACTTATTTTTAGAATGTACAAAAGTAATGCATTTTTTGGAAAACGTGTTGTTTGAAAGAGGAATTGCAGTATGGAACTAATTGATATCGCAAAAAAACTATTGACGTGCAAAGGAAGATTCCTCAATTTTATTTTACCAGTTGCAGCAAATCTTCTCAAGTATGCCTAAATAGTTGCCTAATATACTGAACATTATTGGAGACAATAAATACTGAAATGGTGATCCCTTCGAAACAACAAACACGCACAAGAGAGAAAAGTAGCAGACTCGGTTTTATTGAGTCTGTTCATGACAGGAAATTATAAGATACAACACCTCTCACGCCTCCTAGCACCGGCTTAAGCGATATACTATTTTAAAGCAGCACATAATCGGCTTGATGATACCAAAGGACAGGTAAATAATAACGCTACTGATATGTAGTCGGGTCGACCGTTTACGCCCGCCATACAGCCCTAAACAAAGGCTAGTGTGAATGTCAATACATATTGAACAGGTGTTCTCTTCGAAGCAACAAACACAAACAAGAGAGAAAAGTAGCAGACTCGGTTTTATTGAGTCTGTTCATGAGAGGTACTTATAAGATGCAACACCTCTCACGTCTCCTAGCACCGGCTTAACCGATATTCTACTTTAAAGCAACACAGAATGGACTTGATGATCCCAAAGGACCAGTAAGTAATTGTAGTCGGGGCGACTTTTTACGGCCGCCACACAGCACTAATCAAACGGTAGTGAGAAGCCTTTATAACAGTATCTGGAATGTCTACTCATGGTGACTGGGGTAGGAAGAGAGGAACTCATTTAACATACATGGGCGTAGGCATCAGAGTGTTAAAAGCACCATTTGTGGAGGATATTTTCAAAATCCGACATAGGTCAATAGCCAGAAATGTTTAGTAGAATATTGGCAGGCTATGTATGTGTCAAGTTCGGTGCTTTTGTCATAAAATGCAACATTTTATCAATATATGTCATCTGCCCCTCTAATAGGGTTGCTCGTTGTCCGCCATTCCATCCTTCATTCCTACCGTCCGACCAAGTCGTGTCCGGTAATAACTTCTTTACTAGTCGTATGATAAATAATTGTACACACCAATATTCACCAGTATGCAACGATGTATCGCGACCAAAATCCACACTTAGACTTTGACGGTTATTGCTGTAATTGCGTGTCCGGGCTATAACTTCTTTATCATTTGATTTTAATATTATTTGACTTTGATGATTAGCACAATATTCAGGTTCGTACATTCAAGGTCAAGATCACACTCGGACTGTGAAGATTATAACTATATAAATTCATGTCCGGGCTATAACTTCATATTTATTCGATTTCAAGAATAGTATACACAAATGGTGACCACCATAAGATGACATGTCGCGACCAACACTTACATCCAGGTCCTTAACTCCAAGGTCAAGGTCACACTAATACTGAAATGTTGTTTTTTCCCGAAAATTAAAGGTGTCTGATGGATTTCCTGACCACTTTACAAAAATAATCAGGAAATTCGTCATTGCAACTCGCTGAACAACCCCTCTACAGTCAGTCATAACGCTTCCATTTTCTCTTGTGTGGTGACCGGACAACCTCGTGGGACTCCATGAGTGTACCTTCTGAAACATTGAAAGGGGAGGTAGGCACATGAGCTTTCGTCTCTCATGTTTTTGGTCGTACCCCACTTTGTTGGTTTTCTCTTTGGCTGCAACTGCTGTGGTTGTTCAATACAATTCTGGATACATCAAAAGGTGTTTTCTAAATATGATTTTGTATATATCTTCACAACAATATGTAAGTGTATCATTTACTTACGTCTTTGTATCTGGACTTTATTGTTAGACATTTCATTTCGATGAGATGTATTTTATTCACACTGTCTTGTCAATTTAGGGGAAGACGACAGGATAATTGTGAGGTTATGTACATATCAAATCGATTTAAGCTAAGTAGGCCGTATTGCCAACCGACCGTTCCAAGTCGCCAACCAACCGTTCCAAGTCGGTAACACTGTCTTCACCACTTTGTGTGTTGTATGTTGTCGTGTTCGTTTAATAGTTAATTTGCCCTTAGTTTGTTATACAGTGATATAGTGATACAGGGCGATTCCAATCATGTTACATACACATATTACACACCACAAAGGCACCAACATCCAGATCCTTACCTGCAAGGTCAATGTCACTTTTAGACTATCGCGATCAACAATCAGGTCCTTACCTACAATGAATACGTCTCATTAAGACAGTTGTATTGATGGCAATGGCGAGCACATGTGCAATTTATATTGCTGTTGTTTTTACCCAACGTGGCTGCCTGGCGGCCATCACATAAAACCGCTCAGCGTCATAATCGGGAAACAGTATAATATGTTTATAATATTTTATATAGGAGTGTACACGTGAGGTACTTTATTCTCTTTTATCTATTTTATTCATATTGGTATTTAAACCGTTAGGAGACTTGTAATTCGCTGAATTCGCTTGTATAAACTGTCCCGTTGAATTGGGATGGCATTATGCTTAGAGTGGGGTTTGGTGTACCCTAGAAACTGGTTTTAACCACAACCTGTTTGCCACTGACTGTTCAATTATTGTCACCCCATTTGAGTTTGGTTTGTCGCGTGCTTTGCTTCTGTTGGGCGTGTTTCTTTTGTTGACTGTGTTCTGTGAATGCTACGTTTTCTGTTCGACTTGTATATCCACTTTCAAGTCAAAATCCCGTCAAAGATTTATATAACATAAACAAGTACATGTATTGCGATAAAGTGGCTCTCCGTCGCTTCTCATTATATATGTGTTATACATAGCGACGATGGAATTCGACTGTTTTACCGTATTAATTTATATTTGTCAATTAACAAGTATGTGTTACGTTTTCTTGGAAAATATTATTTATATTAAACATCTCATAAACTGATGTAATTTCATGTATGTAGGTGATTTTAAAATAGTAAATTCTAATGGTCACTATTTTTTAGATTTCTTAAAATAATCTGGCTTAAGAATAGCCAATGGAAGAGTGGCGACCTAGGTTCCTTAACCTATATGGGAAGTACAGGCAGCAGTCTAATTGGTTATTGTATTGTAAACCCTGATATATTACACTAGTTTACATCCTTTTTTAAGTACATGAGCCAAACACTCTATCGGATCACTGTCTTATCGAGTTTTCATTAAAATGGGATAATACATTTAAAACTACAAATATAGAAAAAAGTAATGATATTCCAGGCATTGTTGAAACTGTTTGTCCAGGCTTCTATAAATGGAACAACGATAAAAAAGAACAATATAACAGTAAATTGACATCACAAGATTTCCATGAATCGATTTTGAACTTGACAAACGAATTAAAAAACGTTGAATCGTGCAATGATATCGATATATCAATTTCATATTTTTGTAATAATATCGATGCAATATATAAACCGTTATTTGCAAGAGATGAATTTGTGAACAGTGAAAGGTTAAAGGGAGATAACTGTAATCTTAATTCAGAGTGTAGAAATAAGCGTCAAGTATACGTATTAAAATAATTTTCGTAAACATCGATCGATCGATAATAATTAAATATGATTAAAGACACATTTCCCAACGCTACTTGGTCGTTGAAAAAGCATGAGAAGCTTGAATATTTACAGCCAACACGCTTCATGGCTGATCAACTCCAGTATATAAATTGAGGCCCGTTCTTAGTTTTCTATTTGTAGAGCATTGCTATATTGAGGGTAAGAATAGCCTAACAACACTTTGTAATTTACTTTAATGAAGAAATATATGTTTATAATTTAGCTTTTGAATATAAAACTTATCTGGCATTTCATAATTGTTTTTAGACCAAAAATCAGAGCACAACACAATAAATATACAGCATTCTTTAATGTGTTATTATGTGTACTGGTCACAAATGCTTTATTGGGTGGGCCTCATAATCTGAAGAAAAATTGACTCATAATCTGAAGAAAAATTGAATATCACACTTTCCTCATGAAATTGCATGGCTAACAGCGATTTACCTATAGAAAGGTTCCATTTATTTAAATAAGCCAAAAAATATATCGATCGACCAGTTTGAAGTGTATTTTAAAGCAATTAACAATCCTAGCGACCCATTTTTTCAAGCAGATGAAGATATAATTTATTTTAATGATCGATTTTTCAACTCTGACACAAATCATGTTTGATGAACTAAACGTTCCTATTACCGAATCCTAAATAAGGGCAAATGTTAAACAACTAGGTCAAGGCCGGTCTGGAGGCCCCGACAGGATATTAAATGAATTTTGTATAGAAAATTGAATAGATAGATACACTTGTTTCATATTTAGAAAACGTGTTTAATAAAATATTGTATAATGGGTACTTCCCGGACATTTGGAGTGATGGTTATATAATACCAATACATAAACAAGGTAAACTAGACGACGTAAATACTTTTAGAGGAATAACTCTACTTAGTACATTAGGAAAACTGTTTACACGAATTTTAAATACTCGGTTAACAAATTGGGCAAAGGAATATTATATATATATTGAAGCTCAAGCGGAGTTTAGAGCTAATATGAGTTATACTGATAATATATTTGTTTTACATTGACTAATTAATCATATGCTTATTAATGGAAATACATTGTATTGCGCTTTTGTAAGATTTTTCAAAAGCTTTCGACTACGTGGTAAGTTCGACTACGTGGTAAGAAATGTTATTTGGTATCAATTATTAAATTAGGTGTTAGGGGAAAAATTCTAAATGTTGTTAAGTCAATGTATGAAAATGTAAGATCAAAAGTTAAATTGAAAGTAAATTTAGTGAAAGTTATGAGAGCTATTTAGGGGTAAGTCAGGTGGATTCTTTTGTTTCTATGTTCTTAAACGACTTATAGGACGATTTTTTCTTAAAAGGTGCCGAAGGGATTGATATTGGTATGTTGAAACTGTTTATTTTACTTTACGCAGATGACATTATTATATTTGTAAAAATCGCCCGAAGATATGCTGTCATCTTTAGATATTTTAAGTAGCTATTGTAATAGATGGAAATTAAAGGTAAATACAGAACAGAACAGAACATATATTTTATTTAACTTGTACATACGTACATCGTTATATATACATACATAAATTTTCATGCATAATAAGTCGAGTAATTTAGACAAAAGTACAATTGCTATGAGCAACATTAATATTAAATAACTGATATATGAGAATGAAAATACAAAAGAGCTAAACATTGTTTAATTAATCAAGATTGTATTCCTTACAGCTAAAGCTGTACTAATGTATTTAGCTAACTTAATAACAATATTCTTATCCTGTGTCTGCATTAATTCTAAGAATTTAAACATACTAGGTCTATTATAATAATATTTTTTAATATAAATTGTCCGGATTCTTGTGTAACAAGAACTAATCAAAATAAAATGGTATTCATCTTCCAAATCAATACTGTGGCAGCATTGACAATATCTTTCATTTCTAGGTATTCTATTACGAGAGTATCTACCGGTCTGTATTCTTAACGAATGTGCTGATATTCTGAATTTTGTCAAATATGGTCTGAGATTACATGGTAAAATATCAAGGTATGATTCATAATTAAAACTCAATTTACAATTATTATATAATTCAAGTACATCACTTGATTCTTTATCTACAAACCATCGTTGTATACAACAATCAACAACTCTTTTTCTAAACGTATTTATAAAGTATTTAGCATTAACAGAATTTGGGTCATTCCAAACATGTGTAAAACCATATTCGTTTAACATATTTTTTACATTCGATGCCCAATTTTTATAACCATTTTCACAATCTTTTAGTGTCGATGTGTAAATGCTTTTAAGTATTATGTTATCTGTTTTCAATAATTTAAACCAGTATTTAAGTATTCTTACATAACTCGAGCAGAGCAATATTTTATAGAACTTTTCAGATTTTAAATTCCAACGTTATGTAAATATTATTAATGTCCGAAAATTTAGAATAGCCTTAACAAAATTAAGAGTGTCATCACATCGTTTTTAAATCGAAGCAGGCCGCTGGACTAAACCAACTAAAACTAAAGAGAGAATAGAAAATGTACCACATGCTATTTACTTGAAGATGAATTCCATTTCTTATTTGAATGCAAGTTATATAAAGACATTAGAAAAAGTTGTTTTAAATTGTATTTTCTGAATCACAGTAATATGCATAAAACCACAGAGTTGTTTAAATCAGAAGATAATCGTGATGGTAAAATGTTAACAATGTATGCTTACAAAGATTTTGAATTATGAAGTAATCTTCTACTCAAAAAGGTGCCGTAGTTTTTAAATATATATATATGAACATATATGTAATATTATACATTATATGCTTTCCTGTCAAATACTATACATATACTAGGATAAATTATTGGATAAAGAACACATCCATTCTAGACTATTGTGTTAGTTAAAAAGTGTTAAATATATAGTTAACACTGATTTCTGCCATTGAATATTTTCCATATATGTTATTATACAATTTACTATTTAAAAAAATTGCTCATGAGTCATTATGACTTATTGTAAATTTTTGAAAATATTGTACGGTTTATGTGTACGGTTTATGTGGGGATGGCCTCGACCCTACTGGACCCATTACGAGGTTAATAAAGCTTTTTCTTTCTTTCTGTGCTAGTAAACATGAAGTGTTATCTATAATGTTGCACTTATGGCGTTTCTTTATTACGCTGTGTAAGTGAGAAAAAAAAGAAAAATAAATGGTTCGAGTTCTGGGCGGGGAGTGGGTAGTGGGTGGACACGCTTGTCACACAGCAGGATCAAAGACATACCAATTGTTCTTAGAGAAAGACAAAAGAAAATGTTGACTTGTATAGAAGAGTACCTTTAACGAGGTCAATGTGGACAATTACACTAGTATATATGTATATGGACGAGTAATGACGTTTAGGAAGCATTTATATTTCTTACTAGATAACATCTTCGTCAGGATTGGGGCTACTGTTTATACTAGCCTGGCTCATCAACACATTATATGTTATTTAAAACCGCCCCAGAGAGAGGGGAAGGATACATAGGAATCCGGGAACCTGCCCTACTCTTATTATCACATAGATTCCTATGGTTCTTTTACGTGCTCGGAGGATAGAGCGATACACGGGACCGCCCGGTTTACGTCCCCATCCGACGGACGAGGCTGAGGGAAAGTGTCTTCCCCAAGAACACACCGACGGAACTCAGTGGCACCACGGAGGACTGAACCCGGGACAATGTTCATGCCTATAATATGCATTTGGATGAAAATTTCAATTAATCATACCCCATCCATTTTGGATTTTTTTTCAAAGATGGCTGACCAATAGTCCTTAAAGACACATTTCGAGCCTATACATTTGCACAAGGAAATTGAGATTATTAGTTTTTTGTCAAAGGATGAGGCCCGTACCGTTTTGCATTTTATGTGCACTTGTATATTTGTTAAAACAACTATCTATAGATGGATTTTCTTAAAAGACCCGTGTTAACAATGAATAGTTTTTGTATTTTTAGCACAATATACTCTAATATCAGTTACTTCTCTGCCGTGTTTTAGTAAATCTCAAATGCAAGAAACTCATCGGGACTTCAAAATTCAAATATCGTCGTCATCTGTCAGTGATCACCTGAGCCGAAGGGATGTTTTGGAATCACTCTTCGTCCGTCGTCCGTCAGTTGTCCGTCTTGGTCGTTATATTTTGCTTCTGACGACTTTTTCTCAAAAACCGCTGGTCGGAATTCAACTAAATCTTATATGAATTCACTAAACTGGATTTTATAGTTGCACCAACAGCTAAGGTCATTTGGCGACATTCCAGCTTTTTATTGGTTGACGAAGACCCCAGGTGCAACCCCGGGCATTTTTTCGTGCGCGTGCGCGCACCTGAGTAGAACCACCGACGTTCCGCAAGCAAGCTGGATAGCTTGATACTCACATACTAAACGGTCCTGGCCCCATGGCTTATCAGTTTCATTTAACAAATCTTAAAAAATCTTCTGCAAAAATACAAAATATAGAGCTGTGATATTTTGCACGTAACATCGTCTTATGGTCCTCTAACTAGTTTGTTCTAACGGTGACCCTGAGGTCAAATTTGGACCCGCCCCAGTGTCCTAATCATTCCCACGAACTTTAATCAAGCATACTTTTTGAGTTATGCTCCGGACACAAGGACGGACGGAAAAAGCGGCGACTATATGCTCCCCCATAATAAACAATCTAGTGTTTTAGTTACAATATATTTTATATCAAAAACTAAGGTAATAGTAAATGAAAAGAAAAAACTGTGATGGGGCCTCAATATAATGTCTCTGTGGTAATCAGTCAGCGGGAAGTAAGCAGTTAAAAAGCATGCTATCCATGATTTTCCAACGACTATATTCAGTTTGGAAATGTGTCTTTAAACACATAAACATTGAAGTAAGATTTTTAATTTCCTACCTGTAAATAGTAACTCCAGTATCACTGAATCACTATTGAACTGTTTACACACTGTTCGAAGAAATATCTATAGACAGTACGTCGAAGTCCCGTGCAAATACTGATTTTCATGTAGCTACAAGACGAAAAGATCATTCATATTGTTTATCCCAACTTAGTTAAATGTATGTATTGTATATGCCGTACATGTTTGTATGCTTAAAGAAATGAACCAACGTTGTATATTGTTACATTTTGATTTGCATGCATCTATAGACCTAAATACAATACTTAATATTAACCATAATTCAATATTTAATATGTTACTATTATTTGTATTATAGTTTATATGGTTAAAGGGAGGGAGACCAGCATGATATATAAATAAATATACACGTGTCTATGCATGTTCAGTTGTCTCCCCTCTGACACCAATGAACAATAGCTATCCTATCTCTCTTAACTTACATCATACTTTCTTATTTGACTGTAGATTCTTTTGTGAACACTATCAGTTCTGCTCTGCACTATCATTATATTATATCCATTGCTGTTTTACACATGTAAAATCTTGGAATAAAATAATTTGAATTGACATATGTTGGGGATTTAAGCCTTGTGTTTGTCTTTTATCCTGTATTGTATAGCCAATAAAGTCAAGTTTGTTAGAGGGTTAAACTATTCCTTTATTTACTCATTTACACTGTCCGGTTTTATTTTGGTAACAACAGGGTAAGAGTGAGGTTTTATGCACACTGAAGAACCTGTTTATTCCGCCACCACCCCTACCGTAACTCAGTCTCATCGTTCAAGACGGCGCCTCTCTCGTTCACTCGTGTGTTTGTTTGCGTGTTTTGGCTCCCCGAAACATACAGGGAGAAATATCGCTTTTCCAGTTCGTCCGTACTTCCGCTTTTCTTGCCCGGAGCATTACTTGAAAAGCACTAATGGGATTAAAATGAAACTTTACACAATTACAAAGGGACAATGGGGGAATGGGTGAAAGTTCGGAGCGCAAACCATATCTTCTTTCAAATTACAGTTAGTGCCCTCAGTACTGTTTTTCCAGAACATAACGTGTAACTGCTTTTGGGACTGGAATTAAACGTTACACAATGATAGGGAAACTGATAAATCAACCATTCTACAAATATTGAAGTTTAAATTTGCAAAGAGCCGGTAGGGGGGATTTTTTTATCGATACATTTACGCCCACACTTAAATACATACATAAAGTACTGTATAAAAAGCTCTCCACGGTACATGATATGTCTCCACGGTACATGATATGTCTCCACGGTACATGATATGGGAATAGTTCTAATTGCCAATATATAATTAAAAAATATAAAACTTACTACGAAATGGAGCGGAGGCTCACTTTATAAAATCAAAACCTAGATCATTTTTTAGATGTGCTGTATGTTCCAATATTGGTATATCCCTGTACTGTCACTTCGTGTTATGTCATACAAAGTATTAACATATGTTATATGCTATAAATGGAATATCATAACAATTTTAAAAAAAAAATCTTTGTCTGTGGGGATATAGCATGGGCGTTTTATGTGAGGTATAATAATAAGAATGTTCTCCATTCGGAAATATATATTATTATATAATGCTATAACAATAATTATATCTTCAGGGTGGGCATTTTGACTATCACCCTTACATGAACGTGATATGTATATCATTCCTTGTCGAATTAATATTTTTACACATGTTATATATCCAGACATGTTTGGGCGGCAACATTTGTATTTATGATCTGCGAAAGGTTATCTATAGAATTCCTTTTAATCCGATTCAATGTTTTGATTTGGAAGTAATAACAATTGATTTGACCCCACGATGGTACTTGTAGTCTTATCCATTAAGCATGGCACAAAGAAACCATATCAAAACATGGTGACCAGTGATGGTATACTACAAAACCTTTTCAGTATGACAGCCCCTACTATTACTTTTTTCTTAAATGTGTTATATGTATATGTTGTATAAAAGAGTATGATAATGGACCTTTGGAAACGGTCGAGAACGACACATACGAAATATTGCAGTCTCGGTTTGACTGAGACTGTTCACGCACTCTAGCCCCGGGTTGAGCAGAACTCAATATTCATAAAATAAATAGTACAACATTTTAACCATCCCGAAGATGGCATGCATATGGGAGTGCACTGCTTCCCCATGTCGTACGGCGTATGGTACCAGTATCTAATAAAATTAAATGCCCCGAAGAGCGAAATAAACATAATTGAATTTAGTTGGGAGCAGCGGTTATGAAGCCTGCGTATCACAAGTAAAACGCAGACAACATATCCTATGAGTGGTTAAACAATACCCAGAGCCTTTTATTGGCCGGAGTAGTGGAACCACCGAATCAAAAATTAAGTAAGAAAACAAAATAAATTGAAAATGTACCACCGATAATCTCTGCATATTTTGCGGTCAAAGCAAAATATCAACAACATTAACTGCTAAAGTATTAGTTGTTACCTTATACATATGAATACTTTTCTGTCAATTATGTTAATTGTTGGTATAATGTTGTATATATATTTCACTATCGCTGTCAAGTTTATATGCATTTGTTGTATCCTCACGGGTCTTATGGCCCATTGGAATTATCTGAATAAACTTCTATAACTAAATATAAGCATCGGGCTCAGCGATCTCCAAAGATCGAATGAATAACAGTACTGATTGCAAGTTTTGCTATAAATAACATTCAAATATTTAGTCGAGCCTGATTTGAAATATCAGTTCAAAACTTGATTTGTAAGGAAGTTCAATTTTGGAATTCGTATCTTATTAAAATCTTATTAAAATATGTATATATGCAGAACTTTAAATTCAATAGAAATTTACGCATTTAATTTCATAGTTAGCAAGGTTGTGTAGTATACCATCACTGGTCACCATGTTTTGATATGGTTTCTTTGTGCCATGCTTAATGGATAAAACTACAAGTACCATCGTGGGGTCAAATCAATTGTTATTAATTCCAAATCAAAACATTGAATCGGATTAAAAGGAATTCTATAGATAACCTTTCGCAGATCATAAATACAAATGTTGCCGTCCAAACATGTCTTGATCGATAACATGTGTAAAAATGTATTAATTCGACAAGGAATGGTATAAATATCGCATTCATGGGAAGGTGATAGTAAAAATGCCCTATACTTGATATATATATATATATAGTTATACATTCACCGGGATGTTGGGTCTTTTTTAATTCTTATACACGAGTATTGGGTCCAAATAAGGCTATTGGGCCTAAAATAGAGCTATTGGATCATAGACCCAAATAACGATTTTCAATGTTAGTGCCGGGGTGAGGCTCGTTATGCTGGTTAAAATGGACGTATTATCAACAAACGGGTATAATGGGTCGGATCCACTAAAAAAAGGTGTCCATAAATTTAGGTTATGTGATCATATGTATACTAGTATATAAAGGGTCCCAATAACCTCGTGAGTTTAAGTATATATAAATATATATATATATACTCTGTAAACATAATTTCATAATCCTATGTCTGCTTTATCAATTTAGTACGGATGGCAGGAGGTATGCAGTACTGGTTCTACCCAGGGACATGTGCCTCGCCCACAAAAAACATCTACCGTCATATATGGCCCAACATGTGCTAAAAATGACATAAAACACCATTCAAACAAACAAAACAAATCACTTTAGTAAAGAAAGAAACACTGTTTGATGCACAACAGTTAAATAAATAAGTGGATACAAACATTATTGAACATATGTTTATTAATTAAATAATTCGTTGGTGTTAATGCAATGTTAAAGCAAACGAGGCAACATAACGTACTGAAAATATTTGTTGTTATTTATACTTTCAAATAATTCAATTCAATTCAATTCAATTATATTATTCAGCATAAACATCATACAATGTTCATCGCCTATTACAATGAGGCGGTTACATTACATTGAGAAGAGCATGTATAATACTATCATGGAGTAAAGCTACAAAAGAGCACTTACACCTAGTATTTTAAACAAACAATTTCGAATAGTATATAGCATAACTAATACAGAGGGAAAAATCATCAGAAAAAGAAAGAGAGAGAAAGAAAACAAAACAACTCTATACATATAATGTGTTTGTACAGTGGATACATTTCGGTCAAGCTTATTTACAACTCGTGCTATCAGTCCTCGCACTAGCGGTTTCACACAATAGCAATTCTTCGGAAAATAAGTCTAAGGCCAGTAGGCAAAAACTGTGTGTTTCAGACAGACATTTGAATAATGGTTTACAATCATAATAAATAGTACGTTAATCTCGATAATTCACGTAATTATGTATTATACTCTCACAATACAGATTGACATAACAAAAAAAAACAACTATAAAAATGGTTCAAAACTCTTTTATAGGGTATATTAAAGCGCTGCTGTAAGAAGGAGATTAAAGCCCCTATCCCGCCAACAACAGCCCAGTTTTACACAATATGCATACCGTTTCTAAACCTACTAACGACGGGGTATATATATAACTTACATATTTTGAGAATGCAAGCTCTATAGACATAATATAAACGGCTTTAACCAGCCAGGACAAAACTCAACACTGGAGCGTCATAATTCATTTTACGTATAATAAATCACGGTTATCTTAACAATCTGTCAATAAACCTATACTTTTAATCGGCAAATATATATTATTATATGACCTGAAAACCTGGAAAGAGTTTTGAGTAACATTTTTGTAGTGTAACTGTGTCGTTATTTGGCGAGTTAGTTTCTTTAAAATTAATTGTAAGACGTATGTGTAGCCATAAGTTTATATTGTTACACTTACCTAGTCTCTCTGATTGTCAAGGTTTATATTGTTACACTTACCTAGTCTCTCTGATTGTCAAGGTTTATATTGTTACACTTACCTAGTCTCTCTGATTGTCAAGGTTTATATTGTTACACTTACCTAGTCTCTCTAATTGTCAAGGTTTATATCGTTACACTTACCTAGTCTCTCTGATTGTCAAGGTTTATATCGTTACACTTACCTAGTCTCTCTGATTGTCAAGGTTTATATCGTTACACTTACCTAGTCTCTCTAATTGTCAAGGTTTATATTGTTACACTTACCTAGTCTCTCTGATTGTCAAGGTTTATATCGTTACACTTACCTAGTCTCTCTGATTGTCAAGATTTATATTGTTACACTTACCTAGTCTCTCTGGTTGTCAAGGTTTATATTGTTACACTTACCTAGTCTCTCTGATTGTCAAGGTTTATATCGTTACACTTACCTAGTCTCTCTGATTGTCAAAGTTTATATCGTTACACTTATCTAGACTCTCTGATTGTCAAGGTTTAGATCGTTACACTTACCTAGTCTCTCTGATTGTCTAGGTTTATATCGTTACACTTACCCAGTCTCTCTGATTATCAAGGTTTATATTGTTACACTTACATGGTCTCTCTGATTGTCATATTGGGTCATTAAATATTTCGTAGTATAGCATTGTTGGCCACTCTTTCGTATTGGGTCATTAAATAGTTCGCTGTATAGCATTGTTGGCCACCCATAGTTTGACTGAAACGATTTCTTTGTGCAACACCTAATAAATAATTGAAAGAAATACCACTCGCAATCAATTTGTAATCAATTGTTAATTTCATTCCAAAGAAAGCGTATGGAATTGGATTAACAGAGAGTGTATAGATCATACAATGCAGCTGTTGTGGTCCAAACACGTCTTAAATTACAGAACAGAACAGAACATATATTTTATTTCGACTTAAGCATATACAGATCATCGTCATACTATATCATGTTTTCAATGCATGCATGTAAACAAATATATCAAAGTTGACAGAAAAGAAATAATGGTTGAGTGAAGTGAGAGTGTTATTCTTGGATTTTTCCATTTACATAACATAACATATTACAATGTCAATTATACTTGCAAACCCTATTGGTCATTTATTGCATCATCTCTTATTTTAAAGGCTTTCTTACAATACATTGCTAGTTTTATCAGTAGTGATTTTTTTTCTGAATTGAAAAGATTAATGAACTTAAACATATTTGGGCGGTTTTGTAAAATATGCTGGAATGTGGGATGTTCTCAAATCATGATAATAAGGGCAAATAAGAATGAAGTGATATTCATTTTCAATATCATTTAAAGTACATAGTGAACATTTCCTTTGGTTTCTTTCAATATTTCTGTGTCGACCTGTTTCTATGGATAATTTATGAGAAGACAATCTGATTTTAGCGATCATATTATTATCTAGAAATTTAAGATAACTTGATCTTTCAAAACTGGATTTAAGTTCCCTATATACGTATAATGATGAACAGAGTGTCATATCAGCGCGCCATTGTGTGACATATATGTCTCTTAGGCGATTAAGTAGTAATGGAGTGAAGGTGCGTATTTTAACAGATTCTGGGTACAACCGTATCTCAGAATATTCCAGAATACAGAATATTTTATTTAGACGCAAACAATACAGTTTCTAGTCTATTAAACATTATTTAACAATAACAAAGTCACATGTAAAGATAATATGAACAAATGAAACACAAGTACCACATGGCAACAGTATTATATCGTTACTAATGTATATATTGGAGAGAGATCGATATTATTATTCTCGGCCCATTATACTAACCTATCTGTACATATCTGTACATATCTTCGAAAAATGGCTTACCAATGTTATGCCTCTATAATTATTGACATCTTTCGGATTACCTTTTTAGCTCTACTGATCAGAGATCAGCAGAGCTTATGCCGTGGTGCGGCGTCCGTCGTCCGTCCATCCGTCTGTCCGTCTGTCTGTCCGTAAACTTTTATTTGTAGCGACTTCACAGCTGAAACTACTGGATGGATATTCATGAAACTTTACAGAAATATTGCCCATAAAGTCTAGTTGATCCTAGCAAAAATTCATGTTGATGTGAAATCCAAGATGGCCGCCAAAGCTAAAAATAGAGTTTTAAAA
This sequence comes from Cyrtodaria siliqua, assembly GCA_037043455.1. Classification (NCBI taxonomy): domain Eukaryota; kingdom Metazoa; phylum Mollusca; class Bivalvia; order Adapedonta; family Hiatellidae; genus Cyrtodaria; species Cyrtodaria siliqua. The sequence goes on from JAWPHD010002550.1 coordinate 194,792, forward strand.
TACAAGTTTGTAGCGACTTCTTCTAGAAAACTATAAGTGATATTGATATGGGACTTTTTCTAAAATGATCAGCATGACATGTTGTTGATCCTAGTCAAAAATCGTTTTGATTCAACGTTAAACATGGCTGCCAGCGGCCATCTTTGTTTACATAGAGTTATATAGTAAAAACTTGTAGCGACTACTTCTCTGAAACTACTTGGCGGATTGTCATGAAACTTTACAGGAATATTGCTCTTGATGTCTAATTGATCCTAGAAAAATTTCAGGTCGGCCGGAAATTCAAGATGGCCGTCACAGCTAAAAATAGATTTTTAAAAAATAAGTTTGTAGCGACTACTTCTTGAAAACTATAAGTGATATTGATATGGGACTTTTTCTAAAATGATCAGCATTACATGATGTTGATCCTAGTCAAAAATCGTTTTGATTCAACGTTAAACATGGCTGCCAGCGGCCATCTTTGTTTACATAGAGTTATATAGTAAAAACTTGTAGCGACTACTCCTCTGAAACTACTTGGCGGATTGTCATGAAACTTAACAGGAATGTTGCTCTTAATGTCTAATTGATCCTAGCAAAATTTTAGGTCGGCTGGAAATTCAAGATGGCCGTCACAGCTAAAAATAGATTTTTTTTTAAAAATAAGTTTGTAGCGACTACTTCTTGAAAACTATAAGTGATATTGATATGGGACTTTTTCTAAAATGATCAGCATGACATGATGTAGATCTTTGTGGAAAATTATTTTGATTCGACGTTAAACATGGCAGCCAGTGGCCATCTTTGGTTACATAGAGTTATATAGTAAAAACTTGTAGCGACTACTCCTCTGAAACTACTTGACGGATGTTTATGAAACTTCACAGGAATGTTGCTCTTGATGTCTAGTTGATCCTAGAAAAATTTCAGGTCGGCCGGAAATTCAAGATGGCCGCCACAGCTAAAAATAGATTTAAAATAAATAAGTTTGTAGCGACTACTTCTTCAAAACAATAAGAGATATTGATATGGGACTTTTTCTAAAATGATCAGTATGACATGATGTTGGTCCTTGTCGAAAATCGTTTTGATTTGACCTTAAACATGGCTGCTTTGTTTACATAGAGTTATATAATGAAAACTTGTAGCGACTACTTCTTTGAAACTACCTGACGGATTTTCATGAAACTTCACAGGAATGTTGCTCTTAATGTCTTATTGATCTTAGCAAAATTTCAGTTTGGCCGGAAATTCAAGATGGCCGCCACGGTTAAAAATAGATTTTCAAAAAACAAGTCTGTAGCGACTACTTCCTGAAATCAAAATCAATCAGTAGAGCTTCAAGGTCATTGACCTCTTGTTTAACAATGGAACAGTAATTCCCTCTCACCACTTGTCAGGAAAACAACGGGAATTGTATATAGCATTAAATTTATCAACAAGATGCGCTGACAAAATATCAAAAGTTTCAATGAAATATTTGTTGAGTAAGTGATCACAAGCAAAAACTTTATTATTTTTAAAGCTTTAATAACAATTTCTACTTCTGAAATAGTTATTGGCTTATCTAGCTCATCATAAATACAGTCAGACGAAACAAAATCATTATCCTTGCTCGGTTTCATTATCGCGAAAGATAGCGAAATCGCACTGTATTTTAGAAATATATTCAAACAATAAATCTATCGCTATTTTACAAGTGTTTACGTGTTTTAGAAAAAAAAGCTTCTAAAACCATTTTGGCTTTGAATGTCTTAATTTCTCAATTTATTTTATCTTTATCTTGTTGTATTCATAATTTCTTTTTTTCATTTTTTATCAGTCGCGTGTATATCGATTTTAAATTACACATATTAATTCTATTTTCACTAATCTTGCATCTATTAAAAACGTTCATTGCGTTTATATATAACCTCTTTGCCTGGCTGCACTCCGCGTCAAACCAATCATTTTCCTTACCCAACGCGCTATCTAACAAATTTGACGTTTTGACAGAATATTTATAGGTAACATCTTTGCTAAATAAGGGATTGGCAACGTTAATGTTATTTACAAAATAACTGAAATCAGTGAGCCTCGCAATTACACCTCGTCTAAAGTCATCGCGCAACGAGTCGTGCCACTTAAGAGAGTAAATATTTGTAGCAACATCATCCAAAACATAACATTTTGTACCTATAAAATAAGACCATATGCGTGCTTCTATCATATTATGATCGATATGTCACGTTGTCGAATTGTCGGGTGTCGCATTGTCGCCCACGGCAACGCGACATTCTTTCAATTGTCGTAATGTCGCCAAAGACAACGCGACATACTTTCAATTGTCGTAATGTCGTATTGTCGCGATGTCGTTGGCGACATTACGGCAATTGAAAGAATGTCGTGTTGTCGTGGGCGACATTACTACAATGTGTCATAATGTGGCGTTGTCGTGCGCGACAATGCGACATCCGACAATGCGACAACGTGACATTGCGATACGACATCGCGACATTGCGATACGACATCGCGACAATTATGTCACGATGTCGTATCGCAATGTCGCGTTGCAATGTCGTGATGTCGCATTGTCGGGTGTCGCATTGTCGCCCACGACAATGCGACATTGTATCTGGCCTCAACCGGACACCGTACTTGAGTGTCTCCCCGTGCTGTTGCCCATCCTGTGAACACGTTCAAACTCCTGTGCCAGTTTAAGCTTTTCGACCATAAATTGGCGTACTTTTACCTCGGACAAATCGGGTTTCTCGTGCAAGTCCTCGGGTATCCCAGAAAAAAATCAAGTTATTTTGCATAGACTGTGACTGAACATATAATAACGAGTCCTGCATGTTGACCTTATGCGTCTTTAGCGGTGTTATCTTGTGGTGGGCCAAGCCTATGCAAACTCAAGGGATTCAACAATTTCGGTAACTTTAAACAGTTTCTCATCCCCAGGTGTGTACAATGTGTGTAAAGCTTATAAGTCCACAAGGATTAAAATTTAAAATGTTACCGGTAGATTATAGGTACTTTAGCAGTTAATTTTACCTCACAAAAGCACAAAAAAAAATGCGCTGATAAACCGCACACAATTACCTTTGACGGAATTTAATAGCAGTACAAAAATAAACTGTTACTTTATATTGTAGGTGCTGATTTCGTGATAGATATAAATCTCATCCAAATGCTTGTTAATTGTCATAGTTTGCATTACAATGCATATAATACAGACTGTACATGCAGTCCATAGAGACGGACACACTAGTGTATGAAATATGCACAGTTACACTGCTATTAACAAGTTCCAAGCACACCGCGTTGTAATTCCAGATAGTATGGAAGCACATGTCCCGATGTTTGATTAATGTGTTCTATATCTAAGGTTGTTTATTCAAAAATGGAATTGCGATTTGATAGATAAGCTGATTTTAGTCATGTATAGACATTTCAAGGTAGAATTTAGGTAGAATTTAGTTATACTTGAATAAATTGTCGCTTTCCTTAAGACCGTGTTTGTCTAGATTACGTCTGTCGTCTCATTCATTAAGAATAGAAACAGGTAGACACGCCAGAATAGAACAAATAGAAATGAGCGATACTGTTTAATGTGTAATTCTACAGATATTGAAGACGAATATCACTTTATTTTAGTTTGTCACTCGTAAACACTATATAAAGCCATACTATTATCGTCGCCCAAGTGTATATAAATGTGTACAGCTAATGCAGGCAAATAGCACGACAATTCTGATAGATTTGGCAAAGTATATTAAAGAATGTTTTAATCCAACAAATTCCACGATTTCTAATTAGTTAGTCCGTTCATCCTCTGTAGTGGTGATAGTGGTAGAGAGTTTAGAATATATGTATATATATATATATCAGTATATTCACATGTGTTTGGTAGTACCGGAGAAGAAGTCGATAAGTCATATATGCTTTTGCTAGTCGTCACAAGAACTTTCTGCAATTGTTACATTCAACAGAGTTCACCTGTCATGTCATGTTTTGTATTTGTATATATTTGCATATGTTTGACGAGATACGTTTGTATAAGTCAACACAGAATATGTTCTGTTCTATTCTATATTGACTTAAGTAGCCCTGTCCCGTTAACCACAACCAGACGTTTCTGACCAGCTTGTACCCAATAGTTTAATATGTACATTTGTAAAGTTTCTGGAGGATGGCCTCGCACCTCTTTAGACCAATGACGAGGCAAAATGAAATTTTCTTTTCTTACTTTTATTTCAGCACATGTGTCGCCATTATGTTGTCTTAATATTGTTAGTGTAAGCAATTGTTCTTATGCTGTCCGTGTGAACCCAGGTGTAAATAAAGACGTTGAAACGTCGCCAGGAACAATCATGTCTTGTAATCTGAAGAGTGCACTTATTGTAGAAGAAGAATTTTCTTTCAACACATTTTTTTACTTGTTTTGAAAGAAATGTCACATATATATATATAAGATTAAAAATAAGTTTAGCATTAGAACATACTTTTTATTATTTTGAATTATCATTTTATTTAAAAAAAAGATAAAAAAGTGGAGCACGATCCATATATGTTTGTGTTGTTTTTTTAAATAAAAATACGAATAAAGATTACAATTGTTTGTGTATGTTTTGAAAATTATGTATAAATTAATGTTCATTTAAGATATTGTGTTTTACAATATTAAAAATGTAATTTATGTTTTAAGAGCACACTTTTGCTTAAAAGAAAAGAAAAAAATATTGGTGTTATTTTAAAAATACACATATATTAAAAAAAGCAAACACAAAAAAACACGATATGATCTTTAAACCATGGATGGCCCATTAAAACCCTAGGCTTATTAGGTTATCTAGATATGTTAGGGAAGCATTTATTATTCGCAATACTACAATGTATAATGAGCAAAAATTGTATGTAAAATACGTGCGCCAGAGTGAATGTGTGAGACATTTTGGGCGTATGTATGATTTATGTGTTTGTATTTTTTCATTGTTTAATGTAACAATTAAGTCATAAATAAAGAATATGTTCCCTTCTGTTCTGCTTATTTCCAAAAATATAAAGAAATAAATGACCACACCGCACCCACTGATGGTTAAAGGCCGGAACACAATTATTACTTATCAGCCCAGATAATATTGACATTAGTCACATACATATTAATAAAATTAGGTCTGTGCATTAGTATAATGCCTACTTAAAAATGGCATCACCTTTGTAGAAAAAATAATACAAACATAACAATTGTTGTAATGTGTAAACGAACAACACAATACAAACTATGCTTAGTTCACAAACTGTCACACGAACTGAATGCCGTGTTATTATTAGTCGATACCTGTACAGGTAAAGCTATCACCGAACAATGCAGACGCTCAGGTGATATCAGGTGCGAAACTAAATCGCATAGCTCCGTTTGCTGTTATATTGATTTCAATGATTCAAATAACTTGACATTCTATGCTCAGTGACCAGCGGTTACCCGTATGTCTAAATATATTTAAGCTACATATCTGTGTGGGGGAACGGTCTGGGATAATAGGACGGTTAGTCTAAATAGTTCGATGTGTGGGTTGACAATGTGTCATTCATTTTCTGTCGGTGTATATTTCACACACATTTAAGTTTAAGTTCTCAATGAAAGGATATTGTATACACAAAGTTAATAACGCGATCGAGGGTTTAAACCTGGACACTTTCTCTTTATAAAGTCATATTGCAAATGGTTTTGTGTATTAATATATATTATATATTCAACGTGACGGTACTATTCATATGGATTTGTTTATACAAAAACGTTTAATTCCGAAATAATAACCACAGGTAAGAATATTTTATTATCGATATATTGTGTAACACTTTGTACGATCCCTTTGTGATACATGTAAGGCAGGGTTTCATTGTTATAAGTTGTAAACCATGTATTAATGTAATGTAATGGACTGTGCAGTCGATACACTCTGAATATTTTGAATTTGCCATGACACTGCCGAAATGAAATACTTGTAGTTGGAGGCAAGCTACCGGTAAACCACATAGCATGTACCATATGAGGTATCAGTGATATATACACACATCATATGAGGTATCAGTGATATATATACACATTATATGAGGTATCAGTGATATATACACACATCATATGAGGTATCAGTGATATATACACACATCATATGAGGTATCAGTGATATATACACACATCATATGAGGTATCAGTGATATATACACACATGGAATTATCTCCTAATGTATTCGCCAGTTCACTTGCCTACCCAGCCATCAACATTGTCTTGAATGTGTTCCCTTGCCTGCCCACACTTGCCTACCCAGCCATCAACATTGTCTTGAATGTGTTCCCTTGCCTGCCCACACAACAGCATTCTCTTATGTGTTCCCTTGCCTGTCCTCCCATCAGCGTTTTCTTATGATGGGGGATTGGGTTCCCTTGCATGCCCAACAATCAATGTTCTCTTATGATTGGTTCAATTACCCACCTAGCCCATACCCAGCACATTTCTCGTGATGTGTTCCCTTGCCTACACAGGCCACCCGGTCAATTCCTCAACATTATCTCGCAATGTGTTCTATTGCCTTCCCAGACATATTAAAGGCCAATGTATCAACATTCTTTCGTAATGTGTTCCCTTGCCTTCCTGTCTATCAAGCCAATTTCTCAACATTCTCTCGTGATGTATTCCCTACACAGGGTACCCAACCAATATCTCAGCATTCTCTCAACATGCGTTCCCTACCCAGGGTACCCAACCAAATTGAACCAATGCCTCAGGATGTGTTCCCCTACCCAGTGTACCCTAACAATGGCTCGTGATGTGTTTCCCAACCCAGGGTCCAAACAAATGTCGAGTAGTGTTCCCATACCTTGTGAACCCAATCAAAGCCTTAGCATCATACCGTTATGAGTTTCCTACACAGGGTACCAAACCAATATATCAGGATGTTTTCCTCTACCCTGGCTACCCAACCAATGTCGCGTGATGTGTTCCCATACCCAGAGTACCCATTAAATGTCTTAGCAATCTCTCGTGATGTGTTCCCTTTCATTCCCAGAGTACCCAACCGATGTATAATGATGTGTTCCCCTACCCAAGTTACCCAACAAATGGCTCGTAATGTGTTCCCTTATCCATTGTACCCAATTCATGTCTAGTAATGTGTACCCCTACCCAGGGTAACCAACCAATGGCTCGTAATGTATTCTCCTACCCAGGGTACCCAACCAATGACTCGTGATGTGTTCTTTACCCACGGTACCAAACCTATATATTTTGATGTGTTCCCCTACCAGGGTACCCAACCCATGTATTGTGATGTGTTCCCTACCCACGGTACCAAACCTATGTAATTTGATGTGTTCCCCTACCTAGGGTACCCAACCAATGTCTCGTGATGTGTTCCCTACCCACGGTACCAAACCTATGTATGTTGATGTGTTCTCATACCCAAGGGTACCTAACCAATGTCTCGTGATGTGTTCCCATACCCAGAGTACCCAACAAATGGCTCGTAATGTGTTCTCCTACACAGGGTAACCAACCAATGGCTCGTAATGTGTTCCCCTACCCAGGGTAACCAACCAATCAGGGTAACCAACCAGTGGCTCGTAATGTGTTCCCTTACCCAGTGTAACCAACCAATGGCTCGTGATATGTTCCCCTACACATGGTACCGAATCAGTGTATCAGCATTCTCTTGTGATGTGTTGCGCTACACAGGGCACAGAACCAATGTCTCGTGATGTGTTCCCCTACCAATGTACGCAACCAGTGTCTCAGCATTCCGTCGCGATGTGTTCCCTACAAAGGTAAACAAACAAATGTATTGATGTGTTCACCTACCCAGGGTACCCAACGAATATCGCGTGATGTTATCCTTGCCCAGGGTACCCAACCAAATCCTCGACATTCTCTCGTGATGATTCAATAAATACTGAAAATGGGATCCGAAGAAACAAACACAAACAAGAGAGAAACATAGCAGACTATTTTATTGAGTCTGTTCATGAGAGGTAATATAAGGTACAACACCTCACACACACCTAACACCGGCAAGCGGTATTCTACGTTAAAGCCACACACATCGAGCATGATGAGCCCAAAGAACCAGTAAGTAATAACTCGTTGAGGGGGAGGGGTGGGGTTGAGGTGGGTGGGTGGGGGGGGGCGTCTTTTTGCATAGCACTAAACAAATGCCAGCCCTACCCAGAAAATAAATAAGCCTCTGTCGAGTTACACACATCTTATTTTTTTATTTTTGACATTCGGCATATTTACAAATTGTGACATCTCGAGATTTGACAGAGAAAAATGTAACAGTAAGGTCACAAAATACAACCACACATTACATATACAGTAAAGGAAAATTGGATTCAACAGGATGCATTCATTGAGTAACCAACAGTCATATAGAGTTTTATGCGACTTGGTATTGAAACATAGTTAAGGATTATGCCCGCTTTTGTGAAGTCCCATTGAAAGGGCATTAATCGAAGAAGAAAAAACTGAACTCAAATAATCCTGAATAGTTTGCATGTAATTTGCAGTTTAATGGATGTCGGGCGGTGTACAGTACCGGTTCTACCAAGGAAAAGTGGGTGGTCTGCCTCCACCACAAAACATCAACAGTCATATATAACCTTACATGTGTTGAAAATGACGTAAAACACGATATAAACAAACAAACAGACAAACAAATAAACAGTTTAATGTTTACACTTTTATCACTTGAATAATAAAAGCAAACTTGATAAAAGTGTGTATCAATTGATACTCATCTTATGTCATCATCAAAGGCCATGTGTGTATCGACTAATTCACATATATGTATCAAGTATTTATTTATAATTCAAAGGTAGCATTGACTAGATAAATGTGTAAACATATTAAACTGGAAGTTTCATGTAAAATTATTCCAGATTATTTGAGTTCTAATTTTTATCCTTTTCAAATGCAACCTCAGTGGGATTGCATAAAAAGGGACACTGTTCTTAATTGTTACTCTATGGAGCATTATTCGTCGACTCCACTATGGGTAATAAATAATAAGGATAGGTTTCCCTCCACCGCTCATCACTGAACGCGAGAGGATGCACCAGTTTAACAGAAAAGGCTAATCCGTAGTACATATGCACACCGCTCATCACTGCACCCGAGAGACACCAGTTTAACTGATAAAGCGTGATCACTGCACCCGAGAGGCACCCGTTTAACTGATAAAGCGAATTCGAAGTAAATGCGCACATCGCTCATCACTGCACCCGTTTAACTACTGATAAAAAGCTAATCCGTATTAAATATGCACATTTATTGTATGTTGTCATGACAATAACATTGCAATATGACATAGTATAGTTGTTATTTAAAGAAGGAAAGAAAAGCAAATATATGAGACAAGTCAACGTGTATTAGTAACACGATATACATAGGTGTGGTCATGATTTACAGCTCTAAGTAGCTATTTGCTAAGCTGATACATATATGCTTACAAACCTCCTAATATGAAGGAAATGAAGACCAATACTTGCCAGGTTGATAAAGGTAAATGCTAATCATTCTCAAAACAACGCAAACTTGCAGAGAAATCGCCTCGGTGACCCAGATTGTCCTTTCACTTAAGGAAAAAACAAACTCATCCATAGAGGGAAAAAAACAAGAAGCCATACCATGTATAGTACTCATGATGCCTTCTAACGTAATGGTTGTCCTGTTGTAGACCTATATAACATTTATTAACATGTGCATGCATACCTTGCTTAACATAACAATTTTATCAGAGTCTTATCATACTAATAACAGCTACAAATAAACGAGTCATGACCTTTTTTTCGGATGTACGAGCCGTATTTGGGTCAAGAGGCTAAATTAAAAACCAGTTCAAACATTTGACTATCTCTTTAACGTAAGACGGAGTCGTTATACGCGATCAAATAACATGGCTCCGGTGTATACCTGGATAGTGACACCACGGTGATACCGCTTGTTCAGTGTAGATATGTGCATGATGTATTACATGTCACCGGGTTAACATCTGCCAAAGAAGCCGTATACACATACGCCGGTAATAGCTGAGAGTTATTTACTCCAAATACTCCGGATGTGCTCGCCTGGTGCAGTAACTTCGAAAGTAGTTCTATATAAAATCGTGCTAATCTTCTTTTTTCCTTAAAACTTTTTCAAGTGCGACTCCCTGTTATGTTTGGAGTGTAATTTTTTTCTTAACATGTACTTGATATCTTGAATGCCCACCAACATGCTTTTGACAGGTTTATATATTTCACAGGTGAAGGTAGACCGAGTATGAATGGGTGAGGGGCTGAGCAAATGTTGAAATGTGTTCCAGTGTGTGTACACTTGCTGAAAATATTTTCTATAAGTAACCCACCATCCATTTTCTTGTTGATTGTTAATAGCAGACGTGTGTATCTTCATGAAGCTGTAAGTTCCCCAGTATTCATATCAGGTTTGTGTTTGGTACAGGTATTTCTCCATTGCCTTCCATTATTAACTGACCATGTTTAACATTTTTAAACATGGTCAGTTAACAATGGAAGGCAATGGAGAAATTTAAGCCTTGAACCGGGGTGCTCGTGTAAGGCTACGAACTCACAATGAACATTGAACCATAATGCTCAGGGATGGACACAATCGTGCACGATGCATGCTAAGTAGTAACGTAAATTGTACACTCGATCAACCCGTATCAAATATCCATATCTGTGAAATTCCTACGTTATGATTCAGTAAAGGTTGGAAACCGGTAGTATTGATAAGAGTCACATTATTGTCACTAATATTCATTTAAGTGTTTATTTATGTAGGTCAAACTAGTTAAATCGTTTTAAAAGTTTTATTTGTTATGCGTATTTATAATGTCTTTTTTCCTATATTTTGGGAACATATCCCATACCGTCATAATTGGGAAGTTGAGCGCGATTTTTTATTCAGTTGTGTATCTTTAATAATGTTGACAATACACCAAGGTCGACAGGGGCATTTACTTAATACTTGTTTCACTTTCGTTACTTTTTTTCTCAAAATTGGGAAAACAAGATATATTTTGGCACTGAGAATATGACACAATAACGGTTATAACAACAGCAAAACACACGCACACACACCCACGCGCGCACGCACACACACACACATACACATAATGAATACGTGTCTTTTCAAACGTTGTATTTATTATTCATATTAATTTTATAATACTTGTCTTCTGAATAAAAACAACAACACAAGACACCTAACTATTATATGGAATTTATTAAAAGAAATACACGCATATATAATAACAATTCTACAAACGATGAAGAATTACAATTTTACGTTATTTTACAATATAATTTTCTTTAACCCCGAGATAATTAATCCCGCCGAAAAGAAATTATTTCTCAATAAATGCTTAATTTCTCTATTAATGTGCTATAAGTATATACTGGAATATTATCATCCATACAATGCTATATACCACCACATGAACGTGACATTCAGCTAAGCACTGGTCACACGCCCCGTTTATGATCTCTTCACTACTCTATGCTTTCAAAACCAGGGCATGGGGGAAATGGAAATTTGAAATCAATCCTCACGTTGGGACCATTTTGGCGAGACTGAGAGATTCTAGGAGACTTTTAAAAAACAACAACAATGTATTTTAAGTTAAATGTTTGTTTCTTACTTTTAACTTGCGAGAAGCAGCAAGTGAAGTCAAAACGTGTACCCGTTCAATGTTGCATCAGTGATATATGTAACGGTCATTCAGTCCTATATATGTTAATAGAAAACGTGAAGTAGAAAACATCGTTAAGTATAGTTTATTATAACTTTTAAATATAAAGAAATGATTATAACATTTAACAGAAATATTTGCAAATCATACGACATAGATCTAAAATATATTATTTTGGCGCATTTCCAATAGTTCAGTACACTGTATCAATATTTGGTATTATATATAATATTTCTGTATGAATTCAAGTACTTATGTCCTCGATATTTAAATGTGCAAACGTAGAATGAAATAAAAGACAAATGCACGAATAAATCAAGGTACATATTTTTAACCGTAATCACTACTCCAGATTGTATTTCCTTTATGGTATTATGAAAACGTATTAAATACATTCTATAAAAATATATCAGTGGACTGATATGTACACATCGTTAATTTTCATGTCAAAATAATGATTTAGTATTGATTTTAATTCAACTTATTTCTTTTTATTTCTCAAATTTTACGTCAAATATTGGCTGATACCCAAATCAGTAAAGAACAATTTCAGATATTTGAAAAGGTTTAAGCTCAGGTGTTTTGTATAACTAGGTAATTGGTAGGTTATTTCAGATAAATTGATCCTAAGTGTCGCAAAATCATTTCAAAATGCAACAATTGATTACAATTATATCTGAGCTGTTGAGAAAGAAGTTATACTACAGTTGTATTAATTTGTATTGTCCATTCGGTATACTGTATAATATTTCAGTAAACTAGTTACTTAACATGCGATAATACTGATATGTAGGCGAACACATTCGTTACACCAAAACAGTAGTATTTCACCATATCAGTACTATTACCAAGGCAACAGTACTATTACCAAGGCAACACAAACCAATCAGTAGTATATGCATTACCAAGGTAACAATAGCCAATGTTTCCATAGCACTACTATTACCAAGGCAACAGTAAACATAGTATATTTATATAGCCATAGATTAGCTATACAAACGTATCGATTATTACGGATGGTATGCAGTACTGGTTCTACCCAGAAAATATGTGGTGGTCAGCCTCTACCACAAACAATAATACTGATGTGTAGGCGAACACATTCGTTACACCAAAACAGTAATATTTCACCATAACAGTACTATTACCAAGGCAACAGTACTATTACCAAGGCAACACAAACCAATCAGTAGTATATGCATTACCAAGGTAACAATAGCCAATGTTTCCATAGCACTACTATTACCAAGGCAACAGTAAACATAGTATATTTATATAGCCATAGATTAGCTATACAAACGTATCGATTATTACGGATGGTATGCAGTACTGGTTCTACCAAGAAAATATGTGGTGGTCAGCCTCCACCACATACAAATCGATCGTCATATATGGCATAACGTGTGCTATAAATGACGAAAAAAACAACCATTCACATCATTTGTACTAATGGTACATTTCCCTTTGGCGGCCATTTACACGCCCCATGCACAGATGAGATAAATTACGCATTAATTTGTTTTTTTACTTCATTTTTGTGTTTGTTATAGTAGTTTGAATATTTTTATGAACACGTGTTCTTAGTTTAAACTTATTTATTTTCCATCGATTATAACGAAAGCTCTATGAACTTATTTTAATCACTCTCGATGTCTTCCTGGGTAGTACAAGTACTAAGCAAATGCAGATAAAGTGTCTTGCTTAGGAACACAGCACATATGGTCATTGCTGGGACGAAGCCACGGCTTTTCGATCCTGGATTTCGTCCCAGGCTTTTCGATCCTGGATCCAACGCTCTACCACAAGACCACAGCGCTCTACTGTTCCTCTGTTCTTAACCATGTGTACTGCACACATTTAATAGGCAATTAGACGTAAAAGATCATCCATACGCCCACTCACGTGTACTTTTTACCATATTTGTTTAGATAATGTTTTATGGACCCAGCCGCTTTGAATTACAACTAAAGTGATTGTAGTTATCAGTAATTTCCGGCAATGTCGATATAAAACTGTCGATGTCGATATAAAACCATATAAATGGCGGAGGTGTCGCTGACACGACAGAATACGTTGCCATTAGCAACTGATATCAACATCGATTCATTCTCGTCTGCGTCATCATTGCGCTTTACACTTGTTAACGTATTGTTAGAGCGTTCTTTGAATCTTTTTTCTCCTCTTAGATTCATTTTGAAATGTAATGATCCTTATTGTAACCAGAATCAGCTACCAATGCTAAAGAGAGATCGACCGCACGTGTTGCCATGCAACGATACATAAAGATATATCTCAATTTCAATTTATACTTATAAAATCATGCACAGTTGCATTATTTTCCAATGTTTTTTATGGTTAACGGAAATAAATAGGAGTAAAAAGATGCCTACATATTTGAAGCTTGGTTGGCAGGAAACAAATGATCTACGAAGTGTCGTCTTAGGGCATTTATTTAAACGCCAGAACATCTCTTAAGTTATACATAACTATTTCTGCCAACTATGGGCACAGTTAAAACGCAAACATTCAGGAGTTATGGTAGAAGCCAGAACAACAAGAGTTTAAACCTCAAGTATACATCGATTTTGCCACATCCTTTGCGATGGTTTACATCAGAGGTGCAAGCACTACATCGTGGTATATATATATGATATATTTCTGAATTTTCAACTTTTAACAAGGACCGTTTGAAGTCCTACACTGATTTATTGCTGATACAAATTTGAACAAAATATGTCAAAGTCGTTTCTCACCGTGCATTTTAGTATAGTACGCTTCTCTCCATTGTTGGTAGAACCCGAGTACATTCCACGGGTATAATTGAACACACTTCAAGTATAAAGAATTTATTAACGTGAGGGCATATTTAACCCAGTTTAAATGTATATTCGAACATGACGACAATTTTGCGGTTAAATATAAATGACTGTGTATCATTGACTTTAAACTATTTTTATACGGCTGTTGAAATAAATACTAAACATATTCAGTCATATGTATCACATATTAACACCGCCATACCTGTCAACAAAACTACGAACGGCGCCATTTTGCATATAGTTTGCTGTTTAAAGAAACTAATTACCCGTCAAGTAACGGCAAAATTACACTAACGTTCATCAAAACTATCGAGGTGTTCAGGTCATATAATAACGCATATTTGCCGATTACAAGTATGCTTTTTTTCTCGGATTCTTAAAATGCCCGTGACTGCGTGAAATGAATTATGAGTTGGTAACTTAATGTGACGCTCCAGTTTTGGGGTTTGGCTTGGCTGGTTTAAGCCGTTTATACTATGTGTATAGAGTTTGAATCTCAAAATATGTGTTATATACTTCGTCGTCAGTAGGTTTAAAAACGGTTTACATCTGTTTTAAAATGTGCCTGTTGATGGCGGTATAGCTACTTTAAATGGCGTCATATAATGTTATGCGGCATTGGTCACTCTGGATTTACCTGCTTACTACGTAATGTGGGAGTTACCTCTGTGGCGGTGATTGTACAGACGCTGTGTTTACAACTTCCTCGCCTCACCGCTGCGGGTTCGAATCCCACTAGGTGTTCGACTTGTCAGGTGTTGGTGCTTATGGATGGCGGGGGGGTAAACAGTAAGGTTTTATACCCAGGAAACTGTACATAGTGTGTACCCTACACTGTGTGTACTGTACAAACAAAGAAACAAAGAACTATTTATAAAGATGATACATCACAAACTCATAGGGCTACCGCCTTGGAACGGTCAATGGCAAAAAAAAGGCCGCTGGGGTTTAAACTAGGTTTTAGACCTCACTCTTACCGGTAACCCTATTGTCATTCCAATACACGAGACAATGTAAATAAAGTTATCCCCTCCAGGCTATAATCTCTAACAAACAAGGCAACATTAAAAGGCAATATAAGTAAAACACATAAATGATCATGTATATAATATAAAAAAGCCTAGAAGGCCACAAAGTAAGTACTCAAGGATTTGGCAGAAGCCAGAGCAACAAGCGAACAAACCGTTAAGGGTACGACAATATAAGATCAAACATTAACATAACGGATACATTGTGTGTACTGTACAGTGTGTGTACTTGTGTGTACCGTACAGTGTGAATACTGTACAGTTTGTGTACTTGTGTGTACCGTAAAGTGTGTGTACTTGTGTGTACCATACAGTGTGTGTACTTGTGTGTACCGTTCAGTGTATGTACCGTACAGTGTGTATGTACCGTACAGTGTGTGTACCGTACAGTGTGTGTACTTGTGTGTACTGTACCGTACAATGTGTACTTGTGTGTACTGTACAGTTTGTGTACTTGTGCGCATTGTACTGTACAATGTGTACTTGTGTGTACTGTACAGTGTGTGTACTTGTGTGTACTGTACACTGTACATTGTGTGTATTTGTGTGTACTGTACAGTGTGTGTACTGTACATTGTGTGTACTTGTGTGTACTGTACAGTGTGTGTACTGTACAGTGTGTGTACTTGTGTGTACTGTACAGTGTGTGTAATTGTGTGTACTGTACCGTACAATGTGTACTTGTGTGTACTGTACAGTTTGTGTACTTGTGCGCATTGTACTGTACAGTGTGTACTTGTGTATACTGTAAAGTGTGTGTACTTGTGTGTACTGTATACTGTACAGTGTGTGTATTTGTGTGTACTGTACAGTGTGTGTATTTGTGTGTACTGTACAGTGTGTGTATTTGTGTGTACTGTAAAGTGTGTGTACTGTACAGTGTGTGTACTTGTGTGTACTGTACAGTTTGTGTACTTGTGTGTACTGTACCGTACAATGTGTACTTGTGTGTACTGTACAGTTTGTGTGTTTGTGCGCATTGTACTGTACAGTGTGTACTTGTGTATACTGTAAAGTGTGTGTACTTGTGTATACTGTACACTGTACAGTGTGTGTACTGTACAGTGTGTGTACTGTACAGTGTGTGTATTTGTGTGTACTGTACAGTGTGTGTACTTGTATGTACTGTACAGTGTGTGTACTTGTGTGTACATGTATGTTATGCGGCATTTTTGTAGTTATGTGATAAATATCTCACATTCGTGCCTATTTGATATTTATTTGTTCTACTGTATATCACGTGGTTATTGTGTATTACGTGATTACTGTTCATCACGTGAGCACTGTATATCACGTGGTTATTGTACATTGTGTATAATGTACATCACGTGATCACTGCTCGTTCGTTATGTTATGTATATAAAGATATATACGGTTACTGTACATTGTGTGTGCTGTACATTAAATGACTATATGAAGATGTGTTCGGCTACTGTACATCATTACATGGTTCGTGTAATGTTTTTTGTGTTTAAAGGATTTTTAAAGCATTCAGATGAATCCGTCATATTGGTTTCCGTCATATTGGTTTAGTGACATAGTTTAATGCCAATATTGACATTTGACAAACCAGCTGACATTTTACATTTCGAAATACAATGACTATCTCGTACTAGAACGCCGTTCTAAATTTATATATAATACAGCCTGAGCGCCATAGTGACGAGCCGATCAATATACTGCGGGACCGTGAATTTTGATGAATCATGGAACTAGCATGTGATACGTTCAGTACAGTTTACACGGTTGTTTCCTGGTTATATTGGGAACCCACGTCAGTGGGTAGCTTGTAAAGGGTATCATCGATCTTTCAGTACAGGCTTGCATTATGTTACGCAATTCAATATGTTATAATTTTGTAAAGCTACATTGCATTTATAACTATTTGCTTACGATAGCTACACCTTCTAGGTGTATAACCAGTATTATGTAGGTTCTTTCGGATCGCTGGATGTATACAATACGGGTTCTTTCTAAGGAATAAGTGGACGGTGTCTCTGCCTCCACCTTTTAAAATCGACCATCATACATAGCTTAAAATTTGATGAGAAATGATTTCATACACTATTCAAATGTTTAGCCATTGTGTTGGCGAGGCTACAGGCGAGTTTAAAATCACGCCAATAAATATGCATTTTCCCGCACCTCCACGCGGCCTATTGGTACAACGTCCGCCTCGCATGCGGGAGGTCGTGGGTTCAGTGCCCGGCCTGGTCACACCAAAGGCTTCATTAACACGGTACTAGTAACTCCTCTTGTGTGGCGTTCAGAATATTAAGAGTAGTTCTAGGACTTTTTGACTCCGTGTCAGTATAATGTGACTGGTTGAGGTAACATGTCATGCGTCTACGGCGCGCACGCACGCACGCACCCACACACGCACACTCAGTACATATGAAAAAAGCAGCACTTGGTATTTTTTTTGAATTTTAGAGATGTTAATGATGCGTTTTAACTGAAATAAGTATAACACATCTTATGCAACTGTTTACTGCCATATGTTAACCTTTGGGACAAAGAGACGTGTGTACTAACATAACATACAATCTTGATTTGAACAAACAAGACACAGTGGACTAAAAATAATCGAAAATCAAAAACTTTGCGTATTTAAATGTACTGGTTATACTAAATTTGTCTTTGTCATGACTTGCTTAACGTCCTTTATAGTTGCTTATGTAAACAGCTGTGCTAAGTGTAACTTTGCAGAAAAAACATACACTTTTGTGTTTTATAAACAAAGTGACGTTAAATGAGATCAAATTACTGGTATACTATATCGTTTTATTAAACATTACAGGTTGTATATTATCATTTTACCAACTATTGGTAATAATACACCACATATGTCAGTCAGATCAGGGCATACAGACTTCCCGTGATATTTCTGTACACATAATTTTAAATCCTGTACGCTCTATAAATTTCATATCAAAAAGTACATCATAAATCCGACTTGTCTAAAGTACATAGCGCAAGGTGGATTATTTGATAGATATTGTCATTATATTGTGGTATTTGTTTTAATGACGACTAAGGATTGACTTAACTAATATGATATCAAAATGACATAAGATTTAGTTTGTCATTTTAAAATCAATTAACTTTACGTTCAACACCTATTTAAAATGCAGTTGTCAAATAATGTACGTGTCTCACGAGAAATTTCTTTTTATGTCGACAATTTGAGGAGCAATTGTAATTAAAAAATAAATTGTTTAGAACAACTGAGCCAAGTCTAAAAGAGAGCCATTACTTCATCGATTTCTGACCGCTCTCGTCAACCCCGTCATCGCTGTTGTGAAAAATGTCCGGAAAGAAACCGCTCGAACAGTTCTAACAAACTTTCAAATAAATGATCTTTAGATAAATGTATAGCTGAAAGTCAAGATAGCTGAAGGTGTTTTAATTCGCATCCAAGAATACATTTATAACTCAAATATCCTAAATCTCAGACAGGTTTTCAAAAACAATTCTTATAATAAATTATACTCAAGACTGTTAAGATGTTAAAATAGAGGATCCGGTATAAAGCATTACGCAGGCCCCGTCGAGGGGTCCCTTGTGTATATATAGATACATTTCTGAGAATTTCTAGCATTTGTTTGTTCTTGTCATAAATCATGGAGAATTAAGTGTAATAAACAAAATGACATCTCGATCCCGCATGAAGTGTCCCGAACTTGTATATAGGGAAACCATTTAAATATCCTCAGAACCTGCTGTAATTTGAATTTTGCACGAATCTTACATTTTACCATAGAGGATCGAGTTTGTACAAATGAAGTTTCTGGGGGTTTAAAAACCCGGCATAACCGCAGGTGTCCACGACCTCTTGCCCCTGACCGTTCCAAGGTGGTACCCCTATTGTCAACCATTTTATTTTTTTGATGTTACGTATTATGTATTTGTTATTGTAATTGTTTTTTGTTCCTATATTGCGTTATTTTTGGTTTACTTTGTTCTGTGAATGCTTGATTTCCTGTCCGACATTTATACCAACTGCTATAGGATTTTTACTAGAGTAACGTGATCTGGAAGTTTGTATCACCTCGAGTGGACATGCCATATCTGCAGTATCTCACGAGAGGCTTTAGCCTCAAGTGTGATCATGGAGATAAGAGGTGATGCAACTACCAGAACTCTTACTCTAGTAATGATCCGTTTATTATATACCTCCATAAGAAAGCTCGTAAAACATTAGCACTGTATAGTAGACTAGTTTGTTTATACACACAGGCGACGACGTCGCACGACGTCGAAGTCATACGACGTATGTAGAATATTGTTACAGAATCTAGTATAGTATATTGATACGGTTTCATAAAACCTCAAAAGGTGGTACATGTGTTTATATTCCATTGTAGGAAAATGAAGGTACTAGGTATATGTTATTGATATGTATATAATAAAAGAGTTGCATCACTACTAGCGTTTTCTGATTCCGTTTCACTATACTACTAAAAATAGATTATGACGTCGTATACTACTAAAATTTGATAATGACGCCGTATGGTGTCAACGTCGATGTTGTGTGACGTGCATTGTCGAGTACTGCTCTGTGAACAAACTAATCGACTGTACTATTTTGCGAGCATTCTCATGAAGTTATACCATAAAAGGGTCATTACTAGAGAAAGTTTTCTGGAAGCTTCCCTCACCTCTTGTGGATATGCCATATCTCAAGGATCACACTTACTTGAGGCTAAAGCCTCGCGTGAGATCCTGTATATTTGGCATGTCCACTCGAGGTGATACAGGCTTCCAGATTAAATCCTTATATACCATTTACATTTTAGCAGGTCGTTCACCAATACTATTTCCAATAATTTTCAGGCAGCAACACACTGTAAATGTCAAATATGACGTCATCACCGACGCCACTAATGCACATTACAATGAACATGACAACTCTGTCACCTGACAACACGACAGATAACATCTCCACGACGACACATCTATGGACCGGGGAGACCAAGGAAGAAGCACAGAGAGACTTCTGGATCGGGCTAGCGCTTGCTGTGACGTCTGCGTGCTTTACCGGTAGTAGTTTCATATTGAAGAAGAAAGGACTGCTTAATGTGTCGAAACGGCAGGCAACCAGAGCAGGTATATATATTATTGTTTGTTTTAGTCTTAAATATGAGTTATTATATTTAGGTATGCTTTTTTCAGACCTAAGTTACTTATTCAACAATATACATATCTAACTGTATATTAGATGAAAGAATGGTGCTGTTTATATTAGAAAGAAGACTATTGCATTATATACTGTCAACCACATAATGGCATGAAACGCCTTGGGATATAAATCCTGAGAAAGATTTCACATATATTTAATTTGATAAATACTTTATTGAAAATGGCAAAAATTATTAAATTGTTACCCTTTTTAAAAAAATATATGTTCCATAATAATTTCATAAGTATACATGTTACAACATACAGCGTGCTTTGGTGGTCATGCGACTGACATATCTAGGCGATGGATGTCACATTTGTTAAAATCTAAAATGCATTCCTTTCTAATATCTATTTTGCCAACATATAAATTGTTAGAGTTGGTTGGGGTATGAAATAAAACCTTAATTTCGGCTGGAAAAGTTTGCATATTGTAAAATTAAAACATTTAATAGGTAATTTTAAACAGGTTATCGCATTTCTTCAGTAAAACATGTTTTTAAACGTTTTTTGTTATCGAAATACCCGTTATAAAATCCTGCTTATATAAGGTTTCCCATTGCTTAATGGAATTAAGGCGGGACCACGTAAGTGGGTTTCAATTTTTAAAGGCTTACTATATATTTTGTACTATTTTTACTACTTCTTGTTCATTTCAACACTCATCTATATTTTACATGGACTGTAATGTCTCTATGATATTAAGTGTACGCAAACACTCTATATAAAGTGTATACAAACACATATTGTAATCCGAGGAGTTAACACAACACTATTGTAACTCTATAGAAATAAAGAAACAAGATACAGCAACAAAGAGAATATGTTGTATCATGTAACATGTGACATATGTTATAATTATGACTAATTCAGCTGATAAGGGCAGATAAACCAGCTGGTAATACCAAGAAATAAAAAAAAATAGCACCAGATAATAATCATCGCCAATAATAGTATCCACAAACTAGGCAATATTGATAACATTCTGTTTAAGTGACCTTTTTGTTTTTCAGGTGATGGTGGGTTCACATACCTCAAGGAGTGGCTGTGGTGGGCCGGGATGATCATAAGTAAGGAAGTAATCCAACCATTGCATTTAATGGCCGTATGCATGACAAATGCTGCCGTTACCAGACGCGTGTCTTTTATTTCCATAAAGGATAGTCTTATGTTTGTTGCGCTTACTACCAGTTTAATATTGCCTGTAGAAAAAGTGTGAACCATATAGCAATGCTATTCTGCTTACAATCCTTGATATATGAGCATGATTATACTATAACAAGGTATTCCTGTAACTAAACGATTCCTCTTACCTTCACAAATACAATGCATAATGTAGTGCAAACATACTTAAGGCAAAACGAAACGCAACTTTTTTGGGTCAGTATATAATAATTATGTAATTTCTTTTGTTTAAATAATCTGTTGTTAATTTACTAGTGATTAAAAATCGCCAAAGATTTTTTTTTGTTAAATACACGTAAATACCCACATGGTTGCGTTTCTTTTTTCCTTCAGTATACATACACCTGATTATTGTTACTGTTGTTCTAATAAAATATACTGTATAGGTTTTGCGTATAAATGAGACCGTACTATTATTATTACAGAATTTACTTCCGAAATAGTATAATTTGTGCTAACCATTATTTAACTATATATTTATATGTATTGGGTTTTACTAATAAACAGTGACACCTGGCAGATTAATACAAAGCTACGTGTGTGCATATTAAATACTCAAGAAACCAGAAGCAATACTATTACATCAGCTTTTAATGTAAATACTTACTAAACTATTAATCATTCTTTTAAAAAAAATCTTTTGCAAACACGTTACATTAGCATTTGCTTAAAAAAAAATTCTGAAAAGTGTTAGCTATTTTTCGGAAAAAAATAATTCATATAGTTTCTCCTAGATATTTACATGTTAAATCCAAGCTGATATTAACTGTGCTTACATAGTAATTGTATGTATTATTTTCTTTACAGTGATTGTCGGAGAAATAATGAATTTTCTGGCGTACTTATTTGCCCCTGCCACCCTGGTCACACCGCTGGGGGCACTCAGTGTCATTACAAGGTACCCTGCCTAAATGCAGGCATTTTTATACACATGTAACAGACCTGTAGATTGAACATTTGACTGTTTTTCCCAACGGTGGTAGAAGTTTTTCCCAATCAGAAAGCACCAGTCTCTAAGAATTTGAGAAAAGGCATTAATTCTGATATGTAGTTTTGTCTGTTAAGTCAGTTCTGACTGAGAAGTCAGTAATTACAATAAATAATGGATGAAAATATATAAATGCATATTATTTTCAATTTCTTAAATCTGACATCTTTCCCGAAATGAGAAATATCAGCGTTCGTTTTCCCCAAAATGGACAGCCCTGTGCCTCTTCCAAATGTTGTAGTAAAAAACACCTGCAATGTACGATAATGCAAATCGTTTATTTCTTGATTGTTATTGTCATTATTTTATTTATTTATTTTTAGCGTGGGGAGTGGGCATTATTTCTTTAAAATTATGCAAAAAAGTTTCGGTCACGCTGAGACTAACCTTCCAGTACATGTCTTTAAGTTTTGTATCAGTTTATTGTTTTTACTAGTTATCATATTGGTAAAGACATAAACTTTAAACAAACCAACAATAACAATAACTGTCAGTGCGTTTTGGGAGACAATCACGCCTATGCTTATGAGAAACAAGCCCTACTGATTCGTCTTGCTTGATACTTTCAAGAAACCATCTTCACTGGTCGAATTCCTATGGAATAAACGGGTTTTCTCTGCTGTAACAATAAATTAATATAATGTGTAGGCGGTGCTTTAGGATTGCTCATGTTCAAACTAGTGGAGCGCTGTGGTCTAGTGGTAGAGCGTTGGACCCATGATCCAAAAGTCGTGGGTTCGATTCCCGTCATTGCCATATGCGTTGTGTCCCTGAGCAAGACACTTTATCTGCATTGCTTAGTACTGGTTCTACCCAGGAAGACATCGAGAGTGATTCAAATAAGTTCATAGAGCTTTCGTTACAATCGATGTAAAATAAATAAGTTTAAACTAAACTATATATATGAAACACGTGTATTCATGTAGAATTTATTTTAAGAAATATTTTTTTTTAGTTAAATGACGTCATCGATCTCGCCATCTTTGCGCCTAAAAGTGATTACTTTTTTTATCAGTGAATAAACATTTTTACAGAAAAATAACGTACATTTCAAAAAGATTGTGATTCATAAATTGTTGGAGTATGATTAATAAATTGTGCCTCAATTTTATTATTTTAATATAACTATATATACTTAACCTTTCCACAGCGCCATGATGGCCTCATACTTCCTGAAAGAAAAGTTGAATCTGCTGGGTAAGATTGGTTGTCTGCTGTGTATGATGGGAGCGACCCTGATCGTTGTACACTCGCCCCAGGAACAGGAAATACAGACCATGGAAGAATTGCTGCAACGAATACTGGAACCAGGTAAACATCAGACAGAGTAATATGTGAATGAGCGTGTAAATAGACGAATAAGGAAAAAAGTAAACATTTACAGGCGGAGTAATAAAAGAATGAACGTGAAAAGAGACGAACAGGAAAGCAGGTAAACATTTGTCAGTCGGAGTAATGTAATAATAAACGTGTAAAGAGACGAACAGAGGAACCAGGTTACCATTGTCAGGTGGAGTATTATAAGAATGTGCGTGTACAGACGTGAACAGGGGAACCAGGTTAACATTGTCAGGTGGAATAATGTACGTGTACAGACGCGAACAGGGGAACCGGGTTAACATTGTCAGTTGGAGTAATATAAGAATGTGCGAGTACAGACGCGAACAGGGGAACCAGGTTAACATTGTCAGTTGGAGTAATATAAGAATGTGCGAGTACAGACGCGAACAGGGGAACCAGGTTAACATTGTCAGTTGGAGTAATATAAGAATGTGCGAGTACAGACGCGAACAGGGGAACCAGGTTAACATTGTCAGGTGGAGTAATATAAGAATGTGCGAGTACAGACCCGAACAGGGGAACCAGGTTAACATTGTCAGTTGGAGTAATATAAGAATGTGCGAGTACAGACGCGAACAGGGGAACCAGGTTAACATTGTCAGGTGGAGTATTATAAGAATGTGCGAGTACAGACGCGAACAGGGGAACCAGGTAAACATTGTCAGTTGGAGTAATATAAGAATGTGCGAGTACAGACGCGAACAGGGGAACCAGGTTAACATTTTCAGTTGGAGTAATATAAGAAGGTGCGTGTACAGACGCGAACAGGGGAACCAGGTTAACATTGTCAGTTGGAGTAATATAAGAATGTGCGAGTACAGACGCGAACAGGGGAACCAGGTAAACATTGTCAGTTGGAGTAATATAAGAATGTGCGAGTACAGACGCGAACAGGGGAACCAGGTTAACATTGTCAGTTGGAGTAATATAAGAAGGTGCGTGTACAGACGCGAACAGGGGAACCAGGTTAACATTGTCAGTTGGAGTAATATAAGAATGTGCGAGTACAGACGCGAACAGGGGAACCAGGTAAACATTGTCAGTTGGAGTAATATAAGAATGTGCGTGTACAGACGCGAACAGGGGAACCAGGTAAACATTGTCAGGTGGAGTAATATAAGAATGTGCGTGTACAGACGCGAACAGGGGAACCAGGTTAACATTGTCAGTTGGAGTAATATAAGAAGGTGCGTGTACAGACGCGAACAGGGGAACCAGGTAAACATTGTCAGGTGGAGTAAAATAATAATGTGCGTGTACAGATGCGAACAGGGGAACCAGGTAAACATTGTCAGGTGGAGTAATATAAGAATGTGCGTGTACAGACGCGAACAGGGGAACCAGGTAAACATTGTCAGTCGGAGTAATATAAGAATGTGCGTGTACAGACGCGAACAGGGGAACCAGGTTAGCATTGTCAGGTGGAGTAATATAAGAATGTGCGTGTACAGACGCGAACAGGGGAACCAGGTAAACATTGTCAGTTGGAGTAATATAAGAATGTGCGTGTACAGACGCGAACAGGGGAACCAGGTTAACATTGTCAGTTGGAGTAATATAATAATGTGCGTGTACAGACGTGAACAGGGGAACCAGGTAAACATTGTCAGTTGGAGTAATATAAGAATGTGCGTGTACAGACGCGAACAGGGGAACCAGATAAACATTGTCAGTTGGAGTAATATAAGAATGTGCGTGTACAGACGTTAACAGGGGAACCAGGTTAACATTGTCAGTTGGAGTAATATAAGAATGTGCGTGTACAGACGCGAACAGGGGAACCAGGTAAACATTGTCAGTTGGAATAATATAATAATGTACATGTACAGACGCGAACAGGGGAACCAGGTAAACATTGTCAGTTGGAATAATATAATAATGTACATCTACAGACGCGAACAGGGGAACCAGGTAAACATTGTCAGTTGGAGTAATATAAGAATGTGCGTGTACAGACGCGAACAGGGGAACCAGGTTAACATTGTCAGACGGAGTTATATAATAATGAGCGTGTAAAGAGACGAACAAGGGAACCAGGTTAACATAGTCAGTTGGAGTAATATAAGAATGTGCGTGTACAGACGCGAACAGGGGAACCAGGTTAACATTGTCAGACGGAGTAATATAAGAATGTGCGAGTACAGACGCGAACAGGGGAACCAGGTTAACATTGTCAGACGGAGTTATATAATAATGAGCGTGTAAAGAGACGAACAAGGGAACCAGGTTTACATTGTCAGACGCAGTAATATAATAATGAGCGTGTAAAGAGACGAACAGGGGAACCAGGTTAACATTGTCAGGTGGAGTGACATAAGAGAATGTGCGTGTACAGACGCGAACAGGCAACCAGGCAAACAATGTCAGGCAGAGTAATATAATAATTAGCATGTACGAACAGGCAACCAGGTAAACAATGTCAGGCGGGGTAATATAATAATTAGCGTGTAAAGAGACGAACAGGCAACCAGGTAAACAATGTCAGGTGGGGTAATATAATAATTAGCGTGTAAAGAGACGAACATGCAACCAGGTAAACAATGTCAGGCGGTGTTATATAACAATTAACTTGTAATGAGACGAACAGGCAACCAGGTAAACAATGTCAGGCGGGTTATATAACAATTAGCTTGTAAGGAGACGAACAGGCAACCAGGTAAACAATGTCAGACGGAGTAATATAAGAGTGAAAATGTCATGAGACAAACACGGTTCCGGGTAAACATTGTCAGATGGGCAGAGTAACATATGAATGAAAGTGTAATGCAACGGAAAAAAGAACCAGGCGATTAATGTCAGCATGAGGGTATAAAACGGTAAATAATACCAGGTGGAGTTTTACAAGAAAGAGAGTGTAAATAAATGAAAGCATATGCAAACAACGTTGGAGACACCAAGTGTTTTTCATGTTTTTTGGTATCCATACTTTGCTTTTCCTGGTACATGTTACTTGTTGTGTATGCGTATGTTTTGGTTGACTGTGTTCTGTGAATGCTGCATTTCCTGTTAGAATTTTACGCCTACTTTCATGAAAAGTAAACTGCATCTAAGAATTTGTTCGAGACACTGCACTATGGTTTACTATTTACCTTCTTCTTCTTCTTCTTCCGTTACTGTGCAGGACTCCTCTGGAGCATACTCGCACATTACTCACGCATGTAATCGTTGTTAAAACAATAGTTCACGAGAGATAGGCGTAATAAGCGTTAGAGAATGAGTGAAGACACTATTGAAGCTGTCCTAGAGATAAAAGAAACCAACCCTGATAAAACGGTTACATACCAAAACAGTTTGTTTATGATAGCTATATACAGAAGCATACGCTATTATATGTATAACGTTTTAAGCAATTGCCGTCGACGCCGTAAACAGATTGATTTAGTTGTCTTGGTTAAAACTTAAAAGTAATGAATGGATTATTTCAGAGTTGAACAGTTAAAAGCATTTCTACTGTGTTGTATATAGTTTTTAATTGTAAATTAAACGTCTTGACCGTTTGTGAAGAAACAAATTTGAAACCGGAAGCACGTGACCGTATTTATTTTTTTTGAAAGTATTTCTGACCATCCCCATTTAGTTCGTCGAAATAATAATGAAGTTTTCCTCTTTGTTTATTTATAAATCGATTTTCTATCTGTCTTTTTGATTTGGATAGCAGGTGTTCTGTCTCAGCCAATCGGAAACAATAACAGAATGTCGGCAAATGTCAAACTTTGTTTAAGAGAACTGTTCTGGACGTTTGTTTTGAAAACAAACAAGCGTCGCAGATGATCTACACTACATATCTTGCAACTGAGTTATTTCATTTTACTTTTTCAGGTGTCATAGTGACGTGTGTTGTGTTGATAGGCATTGCTCTGATCACCATAATATTTCTGGCGCCAAGGTATGGACAAAAGAATGTGTTGGTGTATGTTACGGTGTGCTCCACCTTAGGCTCGTTCACCGTCATGGGTGCCAAAGGAGTAGGTGTGGCTATCAAAGAAACCATTAATGGACGAAATGAGTTTTTAAATGTACTTACATATGTGATGATAGCCATTGTGATAGGATGCAGTTTAATAGAACTTGTTTTTCTAAACAAAGCATTAGACACGTTCAATACAGCGATAGTAACCCCTACATACTATGTTTTGTTTACATCGTGTGTTGTAATGTTCTCCTTAGTTTTGTTCAAGGAGTTCGGCAGCATGTCATTGGAAGACATCATGGGAGACTTCATTGGTTTCTTGACAATTGTGTGTGGTATATTCTTACTTAACGCATTTAAAAACATGGATGTGTCGCTTAGAAACTTACCTAAAGCTCAGAAGAGGACATTATCTCATAGTTCTCAAAATGGCGACGTCCTGACAATCGGAAACCATGACGACCATCATCTTCTCGAGGAGAACGAGAACAACAGTCACGATGAGGATAATCAGATAGAAACCGTGGCAGAGTTTGATAATCAGATAGGAACCGTGACTGTGTTCGTGGATGAAGACGACGAATCAACAAAGATATTTCAGGACGAGCCAACAAAGTTCACAGACGTCTATACTCCAGACAGGAACAGTAACATACCAGTTGTATGATGATTGATATATATATGGCTTCTTGTTCTGTCAATGTAAATAGTTGTATCACTGTAGCAAGGAATTGTTTTAATCACTCGGATTTTTAAGTGAACAGAGTTTGATATTTTTGTAAAGAGTATATTTTCTTACTTCTCAATTTATATGTATTTTTTACCACTCTCAAAACCACGAAAATGAAAATAATGTTTACCAATTTAAACATTTTATATACATTTCGAATAATGATGACTTAGTCGAAAAAGTATTTACTATTCTAATTTGTGAACCGGAGATGGTAACATATGCCCGATACACCCTGTTGCCTTAATACAAATAGGGGGAGAACATCAATTGTATAGGTAAATCACTGTTTGACATACAATTGCCTGAGACAATGGTGTTATTCAGTTATGAATCAGATGATGAGGCCCTCCCAATACAGCGTTTGTACGAAGTCAACATATTAAAACAAAAATAATGTATTTCATTAGCTGTGTGTTTGATTTTATTTTTTATCCTAAAAACAATTTTTTACAACGTTTTGTATTTAGTACAGTTAAGTTGTTATTTCTTTTTTTCATAAAAGTGAAGTTCAAGGTGTTATACATTCCATATAACAATGCTATTTAAAGAAAAAACGTTACTCCCGCCGCAATTTATATACACGAACTAGTTGGTCATGTAGATTGTTAGCAGTAAAGAAGCAAGCTTTCCATGCTTTTCCATGCTTTTTCAATGAAATAGGTAATAGGTCCTTAATTAAGTATAAGTAATATTTTTATTTGGGGTCGAAACTATTTAGGCAATTGGACAGTTGCTTGCCATGCCCCTAATATCACTGCTTTGATGGTGTTCTAAGTAAAGAACCTTTAGTTTTCATTAGTTGTTACCAATGACGTTATTTTGAGTTAAATATATCGTACGCGAAAAAAGGGAGATACTGAAAAAAGGGAGATACTACGGTGTAGACATCATCGATATGGTATATTTGTGTTTTTTTAAATTCCAACTTATGAGTTAACCATAACACAAAGAAAATATTTATTATTTTGGTATTGTTTTGAAGTCACCACCACCACCTAGATAACTATTGAAAGGAACCCGACATAAAATGAAATTCTTTTAACATGTCTTGTATCAAGATGTTTTCTCTTGTTTTAACACTCTGACATCAGTGGGCTATGTGTACCTACGTATTTATTGTTACACATTTACAATGTAACTAATTAATATCCAAGTTACTGTCTATTAACGTAACTTCGAAATAGTTTACTTCTAATCAGAGACCCCACCATCCAAAACGACGTTTGTTGACTGAAAATTGAATAAACTGACAAACATTTACACGTATTTGAGTAGTTAACTTATGTATATAGATAATAGATATTCAGCGCACACACGGGACACAGTATAATTTATTTAAAGTATGATATTACAGATGCTCCGCTCTGCAGCAGTGTGTGTTTGTGTGCGCGGCCGTGTGTTTGTCTACGCGGACACATGTCGTATGTTTGTATGCGCGCCGTGTGTTTGTGTGCACGGTTATTTGTCTGTTTGAGCTCCGCCTGTTTGAGTATGCTGTTGAATGTTTATGTGAGCGGCCGTATGTTTGTGCCCCAAATCATATTTATAAAACGATGAAAGAAACTAACAATGTTTAAAAATGACATTTGTTCATTATGTTTGACGTACGTTTCAGTTATATTGAAGAGAACTCGTAACATTCCATTAATATTTAGTAAAGCCTTTTACAGCCGAACCAAAACAAACAATCCATTCTGTAGAAAAAGAATAGCAGGAATATTGCACATCTTTTCACACACAAATAGTAACGACTTTAGTATGCATTCAAATAAAAGCTGATGTTTATGTGCGGAGGTATTTTGAATATCCATGTGAATACATGTTTACCGGATGGTATTAATCAAGGAAATATATTCGGCCCATATATTCCAAATGAAATGTATCTAAGAAATGTGTTTTATGTTGTCATCCGTTCCTTTTGTTGTTGCCATTTACTAACAAGTAATGCTCATTGTAGCATCAACATGGACCACGTGATCTTTGTGTACTCGGACCAGGGTTGCCACGGACTCTTGGAAAACAGGAAAACAGGCGAAATGGCAAAAATAAATTCCTTGCATGGAAAAATCAGGGAATTTTATTTCTGCATTAAAAACAATACAAAAAATAACTGATCATGCAATTGACACTCTTCAGGCAGAAAATAATAATAATGATTTTGTTATCTATGAAAATGATTTCCATATTAATACATAAGTTATAAACATTTTAAATGGTACTCATCGTCTTAAATAGTTTGAACATGCTATAAAGAAACATTTAAAAAGCTGAATGTATCGCTTTAAGGACAGGATGGAGGCGGTAAATCCTCTTAAATCAGGGAAGTCCAATGCTGGGTCAGGGAAAACATCAGAGAAAATATCAGGGTATTTTATTTTGAGATTCCTGTGGCCACCGTGTCCGACATGCAGAAAATGTCTCTGTTAAAGGCGAATATGTTGCACCAAGTAGGATCTCCTTCATGTTCATTTTGTCATTTTTATCGAGCTCATTCAAGGTCTTCATCATGACACCGTGTATCCAAACGTGGAAATGTGGCTACATCGTAAATGGAGTGTCGAATGTAGAATTTGCAGCAACTCTGCAGTTCTGCAGGTTAGAAGGTTCTAGGCCCATCCTCCATATTTGATCGCGACGTAACTGAAGGATTAGCGTCACGTGCTCATTCTCGTTATGCGCCATATTTATAGGTTATTAAGATTTGTTTTGGGATATATGCACGAGTTCTTTTGCGTATTAATATTGCACGACTTTAGGAGCGCAATATTTATGCGCAAAAGAACGAGTATGCAAATGCGTATGCAATAAAACCGTTTATGTGTTGGTGCGCCGTAAAACCCAATTCAATTCATTTCGATGCACCAATAACGATAACCCTTTATATATGTACATATGTGCTATCAAACAAGTCATTATTAATGCTCTTACCAAATTGTAACACCCATAATATTTTTTGTTTTGTTTTGTCTCATATATGTTGTTCCAATATGCGTTTTAACGATTTACGTAAGAATAATATGCATATCAAAACTAAACCAAGACACAATGTATTTTATGTAGGAGAAACATTTTTGCGATGTTCAGTTGTATGTTATATTAGGAGAATTCTACACAAACGATATGATGCTGATCGTCGTATCTCTGTATTAAAACTGTTTAATGAACAAAACATATCAGTGTAAGTCTATGAGTCATACAGTTGCCTTTAGTTTGCCTGTACACCTTGGGCAATAGTGTGTACATTGAAAGGTAGTTCTGGCCCCATGTTCACGTACAAACTTAAGTTACATATTAAGCTTAAGCTAACAACTGAGCTATTTCTTCAAGCTATAACTTTTTATAATTAATGTTTTTCATTGGGATACTTTCAGGACAGTTGTAAATTTTGTTTATTTATATAAGTGTAAAGCTTCCATTAATTACAAGTCCATTAAATATGATTTCAAAAAGAAGTTAGTGTTGAGCTTGAGCTTGACATATGAGTTTGTTTGTGAACTTGGGGCCTTACATATGAGTTTGTTTGTGAACTTTGGGCCTGACAGATGAGTTTGCTTGTGAACTTGGGGCCTGACCATTTTTCAGATTTTTACGGTTTTTTATAACTAAAATAATGTTTAAATTCTCAGTAGCGATCATATAAACATTTACCATTTTAAATCGATTTGTATACAACAGCAAAGACAAAGCATAGCGTCTCTCAGGACCAGTTATGGTGGAATCTTCACCAACTTGTTCATGGTACATTGGTTAAGAGTAAATGTGAACTATATCGAGCACGTAAATGTCCATATTATGCACGCAAATGTTGGTTTATATCATGCACGAGAATGTAAAAACGGAAACCAGTCACAATGTTAACTGTATATAAGCATACATATATAGGAATACCTACTGGTTACCTTCAGCATCCACCGTTAATTTCATTTAAGATATTTACTGATGTATATGTAGATCTAATGCCTCTGTCAGTGCATATCAAGGGACTGCAGTAGAACTTCATTGTCATTTTTTTTTTTTTTTTTTTGGAAATGATAAACTTATATCAATGAAGTAGCTGTTTTCCGGATAATTAAAATAAATCCGGGTTCCAGTCAACTTACACGTATTTAAATGAACTTTTTAAAATAGTTTTTCATGTTTTATATTACCTGTATTGTTATAGTTGTTTTATTTTATTGTTTTACTTATTTTATTAATGACATAATGTAATTTTAAAAGAAAAAAATGTAAGTTTTATTTTGTCTTCTTTCTTTGTTACCCCATTTTCCCCCCTTGTATTATGATTCACGTATACATTGGCTGACACGCGAATACATGCTATGTACAACCAATAATATGATATTGCAATACATACTGAAAAGAGGATCCTTTGGATGCAACAAACACAATATAAGTAAAACACAAATAATTGCACTGAACGTCCAGTTTCATTTATGAGTACGTGTGATGTTTTCACACTATATACAATCTTACCACACAACTTTATCAATGAAAGGGTTATTGCTCTGATTTAAAACAGCTTCTCTAGAGGAAAAACTACATTTTTGGACTAGTACAATATTAAAGCATTTTAAAGAAAATTTAGACAATTACAGTAGGTTTATGAAGCACTTACATTCCTATTAGGTAATAATTATGTCAGGCATACACACAATGGATACGAAGTTTGCACATGTTGTCGCAGATTTGTTTTTGTATTGATAAGAATGAGGGTTTATAATGAGATATTCACTATTTAGGCTCATGACGTCATCTAAACCTTTAATAACAATACGTCACGGTATTTGATTGATATGCTTAACTTCGACAATCCTTTCTTTTTTAATCTGTAAATATTTTTATCCCAATGAACTTTAGCTCAGTAAAGCTACTATTTCTGATACTGTCACTTTTGTTTGTTTCGATGTTTGTTTTTGTTGACCGTTCCAAAGCGGTAGCCCTATTGTCAACCCGTTTGTATTAGTGATGTCACATGTCTTGTTTCTTATTACCATTGTTATTGTTGTTAGTGTTAATTTGTGTTGTGGGTTGACCGTGTTCTGTGACGGCTACATTTCCTGTTAGGTTAATACCTAATTTTATTATGGGGTATATTCTTCTCGAATAACTAATTGTCATTAACATCGCAAAACCCTTTATTCTTACGGATGGCGGGAGGTGTACAGTACTGGTTCTACCCAAAAAAAATCGACCGTCATATATAAACTTACATGTGTTGAAAATGACGTAAAACACCATACAAACAAAACAAACAAAAAGCAAAACCCTTTGAAAAATTGTATTATCGTATCCCTGATCTAGATATAAAAGTAAATTAAAAAAAATCTTCTGCGACAAGGACTATAACAGCATGACTACAAATTTCGTCAGAACCTTGGTCATGATCAATGTCATTCTATCTTCATTAAATTTGTTAGAATGTTTATCAAAATATTGTGTTTTTAATGTGCATGTTTAGTAGTTGACCAATTTACAGTTCGCCAACATATTTTCTCTTTGACTATGGGATGGCCGGACATATTGTGTCCCAATGATGAAGCGTTTGATGATTGTCTTAAATATTTTCTTGTCGTACCCTCAATGGTTTGTTCTCTTGATACCCTGGCTTCTGCTAAAAATAGATATAAAAATAGAACAGGAAATGAACCGCAGTCAACCACAAACACACACAGAAACAAACAACACCTACACAGATGTATAAAAGGCAAGATATGACATCACAATAATAAATGG
Source organism: Cyrtodaria siliqua (assembly GCA_037043455.1). Lineage (NCBI taxonomy): Eukaryota > Metazoa > Mollusca > Bivalvia > Adapedonta > Hiatellidae > Cyrtodaria > Cyrtodaria siliqua. The sequence continues at coordinate 229,419 of JAWPHD010002550.1, forward strand.
TTGTACTTGCAGTGTGGCTTTCTAGTCTTGTGTGTTTTATTCATATACATGATCATATGTGCGTTCTAATTATATTGCCTATATTACGTTATTCATACTGTCCCGTTTTTTGGGATGACAATAGGGTCAGAGTGAAGTTTGGTGCATCCTTGAACCTGGTTTAAACCCCCAAGCGGCCGTTTTGTTAATGACCGTTCCAATGGGGTAACTCTATTGTTATCCTGATTGTGTTAGTGATGTCACATGCCTTGCTTCCTTTTAACAATGTAACTGTTGTTTGTGTTACCCCATAATTATGCGGCATAATAACAACAAGAAGTATATATTACATATTCCTTGTGTTTCTACATGCAAGTAGGTGGGTCACAACCATCCGACTCAAACAGCTTTTTCAAAACATACTCAACGTATGGTTTGTGTACGTTTTCTGTTGTTGATAAAACTAAGATGGGTCTTTCAAAACAAGTAAGCAACAATAGAGGTTCTTATATTAGGGAACATAGTACAGAGCTTAGAGCTATACTGTAGGGCTATGGAAAATGAAATGGTGTATGACCCGCAAGGTAAATTATATTCAAGGGAAGTAACTGCAATAGGAACTACGCCGAAAAGCATATGAAAGAGTAGTATCCCGTCTCTTATATGCAAATGAATAGCAGTTTGGTTTAAACTTATTTTATTTCCAATATTTATACAATCGGTGAAAATGTACATAATACAAAATGTGAAAATGGATTGGAACGAAAGCAGTTGCTTATAGAGTTCCTTTCCTAGGTATCGTATAAATTACATATAACAATGGAGTATAAAATTGCACAGTGCACATTTGTTTAGTGTTCAATGTAATATAGCTATACATCTAACAGTGATTAGTTATAGAGACCAAGTTTGAAAAAGAAATAATAAAGCAAAGCATTTGAATAAAGTTAGATTATCTTAAAATTAAACGAAAATTCAATTTAGCGGAGTATTATAATAACAAATGTATAACAGACACGATAGTGGGGCAACAGTGGAGGTGACCGGGTGACACAGGACAACAGCATCATACCCAGGAAACATATATTGTTCTCGGTACGCGGTGTAGCAGCTTATGTTGAAAAATGTTAAAAACGTTTGCTTGACATAATAAACTTCTGAACAATTTCAAATATAGTGACATTAATATCGTTTGATACCAAGGAATCACCAAGTAATCACCAAGGAATCACCAAGGAATCACCAAATAATATAATGTTTAGTGAAGCTGTGCACAGTGTTTGAAGTCTAGCCAGCATTCCCGCACGAGCATTGTCGTACAATGGACAGCTAAATATGTACTGTTGAGTAGTTTCTATTCCGCCACATCGACATAAAGGAGAGTCGATGATGTTTTATATGAACAAATGGTGGTTAAGCTTGGTGCGGAGCCGAGTATGAAGAAGCTATGCACGTCTTTTACTTGTGTAATAATGCTTAGGCGTGTAATTAAGGTTACGGTTAAGGTGATGCTTTAGTGCATTTATGGAGTCAGAGTTTCTTACTTCGAAAGGAAGTTTGTTCCACTCACGAGTAACCGAAGGAAGGAGTGTAGAGACTAGTTCCGGAATTAATAGCTTGAAGATCGTTTGCATTTCGCAAGCTGTAGTCTGATGCTGCACTAACTGTTGTAGGTACTAGCGATGCAAGATATGGGGGTGTTAAGGAATTAACCATTTTATAAAATAAGGTAAGTTTGTGTTTATATCTTCGCGATTCCAAAGATTCCCATTCAATCTCTTTGTTTAATTCATTTAAAGATACTAATTTGGTCGTGCCTGTAAGCAGTTTGAAAACCGCCCCATCTCGATATTTTATCAGTAAATGATTATGGTAAAAAATTGAAAGATACACTTCACTTTACAACACTATACAACACTTTAAATTCGGACCAAGTGCGCAAGTTAGAATAGATGTGTATATGTCATTTCTACATGACTGGTGTTTTAGCTAATATCAACTCCAAGTTAGAAGAACAATGTTCGGTTACAAAATGTCTTCTAGCAACAATGTTGTTCAAAGATTGCTTGAAATATTTGGTGATGGGAGTATGTCACGCAGTGCATTTTACATAATGTGTATCTCAGTTTCATGATATGCCAAGGTCTGGGAGGCCGGACGAGTCAGTGCAATTGCATGATATGAGGTAGCAGATAAGACTGGTATCGGAAAGGCCGAGCTCACACGATTTTACATGACCGTTTGGGCATGAGAAATGTAAATGAAAGATAGGCGCCAAAACAGCTGACGAAGGATCACGAGGCTTATCTAATGATCATTTACATCTATTTGAACGGAGTGGTAACACATGTTTTAATTATATTATTATTGCAAATGAAACATGTACACATTATGCCGAACCAGAGTCAAAAGCTCAGTCAAAACAATAAAAACCATCTGGTTCTCCACATCCGAATAATTTAAACCGTCGCCTCCAGCTGCAAGGGTCATGGCCAAAAGGCAGAACTGTCACTGCCAGATAATATTCCAAAATAATGCTCACTAAGCTGCGTGAACATATCAAACAACTACGTCCGAGACTGGCTCAGAAAGAGGTGCTGCTTCTGCACGACAATGCACGACAATGTCCCCTGTCACACTGCCTCAGCTACAGTGGAAGTTCATTTCAATGATAATTTTTATCACACCCTCTCTATAGATCAGACCTTGTCCACCCGCCCACCCACAATCCCAGTGAATAGTGGTTTGCTGCAGGTATACACAAGCTCCCCACATAGATAGCAACAGTGTTTAGACATGGATGAGAAAAACATCAAACAACGTTAAAACTAATTTTGAAATGAATCCATTATATGTTCCGAGAAACAGCAAAAGTCCACTTAGGTTCTGATTCGTATCTCGTACCATTTTTTTCAAACCCCTTTGTCACTTAATGAAATGGTCTTATTTCAAAGAAAGAACAGTCCATTATATATCTGTAGCGGGTTACGGTTTACGTGTGTGGAGTCGCATACTTTGCTTTTACTTGACTTACAGGCCTTTTCAGATGGAATCAAACGGGATTTTTTTCCTGATATATGTTATTGCTTTTATATTTCATACACATTCTTAAACATATGTTGAGCTTAATAGACTTTCCAATAGACCATTCCCATATAATAATATATTTATTTATCGAGGATAACATATTTGGCTTACAGCCAGTCTAACATAGAGTCACAGCATCTCCGTGGCCGAATGGTTAACGACGTTGCGTAATAAACGTTCGCCTCTCACCGCTGCGGGTTCGAATCCCACTGGGAGCTCGACAAGTAAGTGAGGAAGTGTCGATTCTTACGGTAGGCTGGAGGTGTACAGTACTGGTTTTACCCAGGAAAGGTGACTAGTCTGCCTCGGCCACAAAAATCGACCGTCATATATAACCTTACATGTGTTGAAAATGACGTAAAACACCATACTAACAAACAAACAAACAAACAAACTAACTAACATATAGTCCTCAAATATATATTTACAGTATGTAATAGTATCAAAAAGTTGTTTAAACTATGTTATATACGTTGTTTTGTTGAATTTGTTCTTGACTTTTATAGTCAAGAACAAATTCAACAACAACAACAACACCAGGAACGCCGCTAGGGGTCACTGACATTAAAGCCCGCTGTAGAGGAGGTAAATGGTCGGGTTTTCCTAGGCACGAAATGCTAATACAAACAGAAATAAAATCGTGTTCCGTTCAATAAACAATTCGCATAATTTGAATGGCCAACGCCACATCTTGCAGCGAGATAGTAATCACATCTTTATTTCGTTTAAACTTATTCCGTTTAAGATGTATTTGTGTAACTTTTGAAAATGTTATTAATGACTAATTTATATGACAAATAAGAGTATGAAAATCGCAGAACACAGTAAATTTATACCAACAATTATTGCAATCTCTGTTTGATTGAGACGGTACATGAACGGTAATGAAAAGTTACCGTTATCGCCCTCTAGCCCCGAGTTCAGCAGAACTCAATATTTAAAATGTCAATAGACGAACATTTTAGCCATCACGAAGAGGGTATGCATATGACGGTGAACATGGAACCGTCAATGTGGTATTTTCATACCATTCCATGGCCAGCTAATAAAATGCTTTGCCCTAAACGAGAAAACAATGGGCGAAATAAAAAAAAAGGGATTTAGGAGGGAGCAGAGGTTATGAAGCCTGAGTATCACAAGTAACAGTCACAATACTATATTAAAACCGGCAATATATCATAAGGGTGATCAAACAATACTCAGAACCTTTAAAAGCTTGAGCAGTGGAAAAGTCTATTCGAAATTTACTAAGTGTATTTGAGAATGTACTACCGATATCTGTATATAAATATCAGACTCAGAGATCTCCAAATATCGGGATGAATAACAAAAGTATAAAAGTAGAACAGGAAATGAAGCATTCAAGAACAGCCTTAGAAATTAAAGTTAAACGTAAACTATGGGTATGCATTGTGGAATACTATCTCATTGTTTTGTATTCTACTAAGTTATAAAGTAACATATACAGATGGTATGCCAGATGTAATGGGAGAGGAAGACCTCATATAGTTTAGTAGTATTCCATAAGCACAAAATACCATCGCTCCGCAAGTTACTGGCTAGCGTTCTCAAAAATATCAGTTCGGTGACACTAGTATACTGAGTAGAGAGTATTCAGACAACAAGTCAAGGTGTCCAATTACCTTGCGATTCTGATTCATTCCTCTGTTTATTCATGACTAACAATATAGTTGGTGCTCATGTTATGTTATGCATTTAACATAGTATTGAAATGATGCGTTGAATATTATTAAACTTAATCCATTCAGTTGGTATGAAGCTTAAACCCGATATAGTAGCAGATTATGTTTTCTTGCATACCGGATAAGGTTATCCACCTTTTACATTGGGGATGGGGATGGAAAGTCTGTTCTTGCATACCGGACAAGGATATCTGTCATTTTAACGGGGCTAGATATTTCCATCTTACCCTAGGGTCGAGATAAAATTCACGCGCGCCAACATCCGGTAAGCAGGAAAACATGCAAACCGTAAGTAGCTGGCGGCATCAACGTAAAACATGTATCTGATATGCAAGAAAAAGAATCTATCATGGGTATTCGGTTCAGATAGGGAATTCCAACCCTCGGTATAAGTGTTTTAATCGGAACCACGGGTTCCGATAAAAATACTTATACCTCGGGATGGAATTCCCTATCTTCACCGGCTACCCATGACATATTCTTATATTCTTGCATACCGGACAAGGATATCCGTCATTTTACCGGGGCTAGATAATTCCATCTCTCCCTAGGGTCGAGATAAAATTCACGCGCGCCAACATCCGGTAAGCAGGAAGACATGCAAACCGTAAGTAGCTGGCGGCATCAACGTAAAACATGTATCTAATATGCAAGAAAATGAATCTATCATGGGTATTCGGTTCAGATAGGGAATTTCAACCCTCGGTATAAGTGTTTTAATCGGAACCACGGGTTCCGATAAAAATACTTATACCTCGGGATGGAATTCCCTATCTTCACCGGCTACCCATGACATATTCTTATATTCTTGCATACCGGACAAGGATATCCGTCATTTTACCGGGGCTAGATAATTTCATCTCACCCTAGGGACGAGATAAAATTCACGCACGCCAACATCCGGTATGCAGGAAAATATGTAAAACGTTAGTAGCTGGCGTCGTCGACGCACAACATGTCTCTGATATGCAAGAAAAAGAATCTATCATGGGTATTCGGTTCAGATAGGGAATTCCAACCCTCGGTATAAGGGTTTTAATCGGAACGTCGGCAGAGCCTCAGTTCCGATAAAAACACTTATGCTATACCTCGGGAATTCCCTATCTTCACCGGTTACCCATGAAAGATTCTTATAATCTTTATAGGTAAAGATAAAAGTCACGCGCGCACCAACATCCGGTATGCCGGAAAACATGCAAAACGTTAGTAGCTGGCGGCGTCAATGCACAACATGTCTCTGATATGCCAGAAAAATAACTTATCATGTGTATTCGATTCAGATAGGGAATTCCAATCCTCGGTATAAGTGTTTTAATCGGAGCCTCACCGGATACCCATGAAATATTCTTATAGTCTGAGCTCTTGCAGATGACCCCGAAGGTCGGTATAGACAAGTATTGCAAGCGATGTCCATTGATATATATCTACTTAGAGCACTACATACCATAGTGATCTAAGATAATACATCGATGGATAAAGCTTGGTAAAATCACCTTACCAGCGGCCTTTTTTGCCACTGTCTATTCCAAGACAGTAGCTCTATTGTCAAACCTTTTATGTTTGTGATGTCGTATCGTGCCTTTTATTCATCTTTGTAGTTAGTGTTTGTTTCTGTGCGTGTTGTTAAAGCGAGCAGGAAATGTAGCATTCAAGTACCTCAGTCAACAAAAATACCATAGAAAAAAACACAATAATTACACAGATGAAGAAAAAACAAGATTTGACATCAGAAACATACAAACGCCTTGTACGGTCAGTGGCAAAATAGGCCACTGGGAAGTTTCTTCAATTTTCTCCCACAGCGAACACTAAGGCACGTATCGCTCTGAGTAGTATATTCTCGGTAAAAACAAAAATGGACCAGAGTTGATAATTGATGCTAAAAAATGAAATAGGCGTCGAAACTATTATAATTCATATATCATTGAAAATATGCATTTATGTTACTATAACAGCTGAAAATGTTATTAAACTCAAGACGAAATTGACAGAGAATCGGTATCGTAAACGACCTAGGAGTCAGTGATACAATCGTCCAAATGTTTGAATAATAAATGAAACACAACGCATATCGTAATTTTGAAATGGATATATCATTGGATAGTATCACTGGATAGTAACAACTTAAACCCCGTTTTTAAATTGAACGAAAATAGATAGAGAAAGGATGTGGCACTACGGGGTCGTATGACATGCTTGGTACATTTAATAACAAGGTCCGGACTTCGCGCTGTGATTCCATGTTGAATTGATACATATAAAACAGTCCCAACAATTACACATTCATAATACGCTATGAACATCCTGTTATATATATACATATCCGTTTCGAATAGTGGTTTTTAGTACTTCCATTTGTTAACTACTTAAATAGTCCCTATTATTAAATGTCTTAGGTTCACAAAGTATAATAGTATTTAGAAACGTTCAAATGTCCAAATCCTCAAATTATTATGTAACGCTGAACAACTGCCCTACTATACTAACTTTACGCCAATGATTTATCTCTGAAACTCGGCAGCACCAATTCGTATACTCCAGTACATTATACCGAGGAGGATGTTTTTCCACACATATCACTCGGTGCACTACTTTCAAGGCTGGGGTAGACGAAAAGCAACACAAACTGCCTACTATGTACTGGATTCCTAAATTACATAAAAATCCATATAAGGCCCGCTTTATTTCGAATTCTAGTGCCTGCACTACAACAAACATCTCCATACTTTTAACTTCTTGTCTTACTGCCGTTAAAGATCACGTTAAAACGATATTGCGATAAAACTTATGAAAACTCTGGGATTAATTTGTTTTGGTCTATAAAAAATTCAGGAGACGTTCTTGATAAAAAATTTAATAAATGTCAAGTTTCATCTAGAAGCACATGATTTCTCTACACTATATACAACTTTACCACATCATCTTATCAAAGACAAGCTAATTTCTCTTATTCAAAAAACATTCGCTAGAGAAAATACTAAATCTTTGGCCTGTAATAATATTAAAGCGTTTTTTTACTAACGGCAGTTTAGACAATTATACTATGTGGACTTGCTATGCAGTTTGTGAAGCACTCATCTTCCTATTAGATAATATTTTCGTCATGTATGGAACAACCGTGTATAGACAAATTGTTGGTATCGCTATGGGTACGAAATGTGCACCACTTGTCGCAGATTTGTTTTTATTTTGCTATGAAAGAGATTTCATGTTGAGTCTTTCACCAGATACCCAGTCAGATGTTATTGAAGCCTTTAATGACACCTCTCGGTATCTGGATGACATATTAAACATTGACAACCCTTTCTTTCCAACTATGGTTAATAATATTTATCCTAAAGAACTTCAGCTTGACAAAGCTTATATATCTGATAATAACGCTTCTTTTCTTGATTTAGATCTCTTCGATTGAAAATGGTGAAATAATTAGCAAAATCTATGACAAGAGAGATGATTTTAATTTTGACATTGTTAATTATCCCCACTTGGATGGGGATGTTCCCCGAGCAAATTCTTATGGGGTTTATGGGTTTCAACTTAATCATTTTTCAAGAGCTTGTACTCGAGTTAATATTCGTAATCTTTGTATAACTAAAACCTACTCAACCAGGGTTACCGTTACCATTAACTTCGTAAAACCTTTGCAAAATTTTATTATCGTAACACTGATCTTCTCTCCAAATATAAAGTAATTTAAGGACTCTTCTGCGACAAGGACTATCACAACCTGACTTCTATGGTGATGTGATTTATAAACTTCGTAAGATTCTTGGTCATGATCACTTTCACACTATCTTTGTTAAACTTGTTAAAAAGTTTATCAAAAGAGGTTATGACCCTATCATTTTGCAACGTACTAAATGCTTGGTGGTGGACTCTTTTACAGTTTGCCATTATGCTTTCCTCTTTTATTGTACAATGACCGGACAGGCTGTGGTCCCTATGATGACGCCTACCTAAATCCCATTGGGACGGTGGCGTTTGATGTTCGTCTATGATCTTTCTTGTCGTGCCCTTAATGGTTTATTCTCTTGTTGCTCTGGTTCTGCCAAGTCATTGAGTACCTTCATTGTGGCTTTCTAGGCTATTGTTTTTTTGTATTATATTTAAACGAGCATCTTTATGTTATACTTATATTGCCTATTGATGCTGCCTTGTTGGTTAGAGTTTAGATCATGGCGGGGATTTGTTATTTACACTGTCCTGTTTAAATGGGATGACGGTAGGTAAGTGTGAAGTTTGGTGCACCCTAGAACCGGTTTGAACCCCCAGTGGCCTTTGTTGGCACTGACCGTTCCAAGGCGGTACCCCTATTGTCAACCCTTTTGTGTTTGTGATGTCGTTTGCATTTTTTATTACTTTTGCCTTCATCGTTTGTCTGTTTGCGTGTTTGTTGTTGTGTTTTGTGGTTGACTGTCGTCCTTGTATGCTGCTTTCCCTATCCGATATTTGTATCTTTCCATAGTATAGTTTAATTTATCCGACACTCTGCCATAGACTGCGGTGATCCTTCTTGTGGATACAAGACCGACTGACTATTGAAACTGACTCTCCACTCCTGAACCACCGACTCTCTACTCCGCTAGACTTTCCGTGCGCTCAGTATTATACTAGAAGATTACCGAGTCTGCCTTTCGGCAGTTAGTCATGCCTCACATATGGACATCGACCTGTGTAGCTACAGGTTAACGCCATGGTGATTACCTCATTGTACGCATACATTACACACAATACCTTTCGGCGAATGGTCTCCCCTAATATGGCAATACCTCTTAACTCCCAGACTTCATAGTTTTACAGAAACTTCCAGAGAAACTAAGTTTAGAGCACGTAAACCTAGGGTTCGTGTAAAAGATATGCATTTTATTCGACATTGAGTAAATCCGCAGCTGTAATACAGTTCTGCACGTTTTCAGTAATGACCCCTACGTGATTTGTGATATCATATCTCTGTCAAATTTGGTCGAATTAAAAAAAGGTTTTGGATTTTAATGTATACATTGATGATCAATTTAGCAATATATGCATTTTAATAGTTGTGTGTTTATACCGGGTTACAATTTAATTATAACTTCTGGTCCATTTCTTGTTTTACCGAGTATATATATAGAAAACGCATACAGGGCATCGCGTTCAGCACGAGTACATATGGTCAAATGAAACGCACAACATGAGACACAATCCTCTTGTTTATTTATCATTGTTCATATATAAGACAATCGCACGGTAGTCAGATACCTTTATTTCTTTTCGGAATTGAGATTGTATGCATACTACAATTATTACAATTAGATACAAACATGCTACAAGTATTAATTTTTAGTTGTCATATTGACTGTTTAAGTGTGTTTAAATATGTTGTCAATTGTACACTATTAATTTTTATTTAATTTAATGTTAATTTAACGTAACGTTACGATCATATCATAAAATATAGATCACGATTTTCCGGAAAGTACAACATATCGAGTGTAATAATTATCAGCCTCGCAGAGAAGAAAAACGTTTCGAACATTAAACATTCAATAATTCGACCAGGAAATTCGATAAGAGTGATTCTAAATATGTCAATATCTAGTTCTCAGAGTGCTTTATTGACATATCAAAAGCTCTTATGAAAATCCCGAATGCTGTTTCGAAAATCCCGAATGCTACTTTGAAAATCTCGAAAATCTCGAATACTGCTTTGAAAATCTCGCATGGTGCTTTGAAAATCTCGGAAATCTCGAATGCTGCTTTGAAAATCTCGAATACTGCTTTGAAAATCCCGCATGCTGCTTTGAAAATCTCGAAAATCTGGAATGCTGCTTGGAAATTCTCGCATGCTGCTTTGAAAATATGGCATGCTGTTTTGAAAATCTCGGAAACCTCGAATGCTCCTTGGAAAATCTCGAAGCTGCTTTGAAAATCACGGAAATCTCGAATGCTGCTTATAAAATCTGGCATGCTGCTTTGAAAATCTCGGAAATCTCGAATACTGCTTTGAAAATCTCGTATGCTGCTTTGAAAATCTCGTATGCTGCTTTGAAAATCTCGGAAATCTCGAATGCTGCTTTGAAAATCTCGAAGCTGCTTTAAAAATCTCGGAAATCTCGAATGCTGCTTCGAAAATCTCGCGCGGTGCTTTGAAAATCCCGAAAATCTCGAATGTTGCTTTGAAAATCTCGCATGCTGCTTTGGAAATCTCAGAAATCTCGAATGCTGCTTTCAAAATCTCGAAGCTGCTTTGAAAATCTCGGAAATCTGGCATGCTGCTTTGAAAATCTCGCATGCTGCTTTGAAAATCTCGAAAATCTCGAATGCTGCTTTGAAAATCTCGAAGCTGCTTTGAAATCTCGAATGCTGTCTTGAAAATCTCGCATGATGCTTGAAAATCTCGAAAATCTCGAATACTGCTTTGAAAATCTCGAAAATCTCGAACGCTGATTTGAAAATTTCGAATGCTGCTTTGAAAATCTCGCATGATGCTTTGAAAATCTCGGAAATCTCGAATGCTGCTTTGAAAATCTCGAAAATCTCGAATCTGCTTTGAAAATCTCGAATGCTGCTTTGAAACTCTCGCATGATGCTTTAAAAATCTCGGAAATCTCGAATGCTGCTTTGAAAATCTCGAATGCTGCTTTGAAAATCTCGAAGCTGCTTTGAAATCTCCAATGCTGCTTTGAAAATCTCGCATGATGCTTTGAAAATCTCGAAGCTGCTTTAAAATTTCTAATGCCACTTTCTAAATCTCTAATGTTGCTTTGAAAATCTCGCATGCTGCTTTGCAAATCTCGATGCTGCTTTTGAATCTCGAATGCTGCTTTGAACATTTCGAAAATCTCGAATGCTGCTTTGAAAATCTCGAAAATCTCGAAGCTGCTTTGAAAATCTCGAATTCCACTTTCTAAATCTCGAATGCTTCTTTGAAACTCTCGGAAATCTCGAATGCTGCTTTGAAAATCTCGAATGCTGCTTTTAAAATCTCGCATGATGCTTTGAAAATCTCGAAAATCTCGAATGCTGCTTTGAAAATCTCGAAGCTGCTTTGAAATCTCGAATGCTGCTTTGAAAATCTCGCATGATGATTTGAAAATATCGAAGCTGCTTTGAAAATCTCTAAAATCTCGAATGCTGCTTTGAAAATCTCGAAGCTGCTTTGAAATCTCGAATGCTGCTTTGAAAATCTCGCATGATGATTTGAAAATCTCGAAGCTGCTTTGAAAATCTCGAATGCCGCTTTGGAAATCTCTAATGCTGCTTTGAAAATCTCGCATGCTGCTTTGAAAATTTCGAATGCTGCTTTGAAAATCTCGAAAATATCGAAGGCTGCTTTCAAAATTTCGAATGCTGCTTTCAAAATCTCGAATACTGTATTGAAATTAGAAGTATATCTAAAATAAAAAGTATTGTATAATGTTGATGTGTACACGACTTTTATCTTTCTGAATTTTCATAAAAATATTTTGTGATGGCGTAATATGAAAGAGAGTCATTACCTATGAGTAAGGAAAAATGTAAAATGCCACTTTTGATTTGGTTAAAACACAATGATATTGGTTAAAATCGGCCAAACGACCTTGTCAAGTTAGGAAACATTAATAGGTGCAAGACAACAAGCCTAGTCATTGCAACAACATATTTATCACAAAGTACATACATCTTTCTCAAAGTTCTTATGCCGCAAAGAAAATGAGAAGAAAATGGTCGTATAGAAACCACAGAATCCATACGTAATGGCACCGTAAGTCCGTACTGTACACATGCAAAGAGCAAATTAACTATACAATGAAAACTACAATACACAATACAAAGAGTGGTGAAGACAGGGTTACCGACTTGGAACGGTCAGTCAATATGGCCCACTGGTTAGCTTAAATTGATTGTATGTGTAAACAACCTCGCTATTATCCTGTCTTCACCACCCAAATTGACAAGACAGTGTAAATAAATGTGCACCCCATCAAAAGGAAATCTCTAACAACAAAGTCCACATCCAGAGAAATTACCAAACGATAAATGTATATATTGTAAAAAAATATATAATCTAAAACTACTTAATTAGAAACATCTCAGGATGCATCCTAAATTATACTAAACAACCACAGCAGTTGCAGCCAAAGAGGAAACCAATCAGAAAAACCGAGGGATGGAAGTTCATGCACCAATCTCCCCTTTTAGGGTTTTAGAAGGTGCAACCATGAAGTCCCGTGAGGTTATCCGGTCATCGTAAAAGAGAAAGGTGACGCATAGTTAATGACTGTAGGGGGACCAATCACCAAACATTAAGTGCGTTGCAAAACAAAAGGGTCGTATTCTTTTCCGGCGAATTTCCTCATTATTTTGTAAAATTGTCAGGAAATACATCAGACTCCTTTAATTTCCGTTGTCCATAGAATGAAGGTTGTGACATTCCAAGTCGCAGAAACGTTTCTAGGTTGGTGTTGAAATACATGCTATCGGTCAATCAAAATTGGACACGCTCACTAACATTGAACTTCAAAATGACGTAAACGTTTATTATCTAAGAGAATCAAATGCGAACGTACATATTTCACTAAATGCCATACAGTCGGTCCTGGTTGCACCTTAACTTGTTGATAACCCCTGTGTCGTCGCCAACATTAGATAAGCCTATCACTTACCTTGATGCACTTTATTAGTTCATAATATACAAGACAATATTATAACTAGATTAATTCGCTTTTAGAAATACAGATGATGTCACGCGAATGAATTTATGAACTTAATCGTGCAACCATTATTTTTATTTTGTCTAATTAAAAATCACAATGAGCTCGATCGAATAATAGCATAACCATAGCTACCCTCCTTGGCAATTTGCACTTATTAATGTATTTTCACTTAACCAAAATGCTGTTTTGTATGAAACATCCATTTCCAGTTTTGATTTAATGTCATATTGGGGTGACATGATTCGTCGATACCGATTCAACACTTTCTACAAGGGGACATCTGTTATCAAAACAAGGTTTTCGCTACTAGCTTACGGACGTTTAACATATACACTGAGATTGTCCTATGGACCAAACAGTAGCCTAGTGGTTACGTTATATTTGGTTTTGCATTTAACACTTGAAAGGAGATACATTCTATGGTATTGATACCATGAAATCATGATCTATTTTCTTACTTGTATTAGCAACTGTTTTTGCGCGTCGTATTCTTGAAAGAATAGCAGCTCGCGTAGTATATTATTACACGCACAATAAAGGTGATAGGTAAAGTTTTGCTGGTTGGTTGGTGTGTAGGGGAATCTATAATTTGATTAGATGACGAGGTCATGTGCAGGTGCGGGTAAACATCCAGCTCGGGGTCCAACAGGGTCGGGTAAACATCCAGCTCGGGGTCCAACAGGGTCGGGTAAACATCCAGCTCGGGGTCCAACAGGGCAAAGCGTCGTTACAACGCTTTATTTGGATGACGCGATTGTCGATGAGTGGTATGTATTCGATACTCATTTTGAATAGATGTGTCACCACGTAATTTGTAATAACGACGCAATTTGTAATAAAAAAAAATAAAGTTCGTTCTTCCGACGAATTTACATTAGAAGTATAGATATAGGTGTGTATAGATATATTACGAGTCCACTTTCGGAATCGAAAACCAAACCATGAATTTTTGAAAGTTGTTACAAAACATGTCACTCTGACATGTTCAGTCGACGCAATTTGTAATAACAATGTTAAAGTTCGTTCTTCCGACTAATTTTACATAATAACTATAGATATAGTTATGTAGAGATATATTAAAGTCAACTTTCGGATTCGAACACCAAACTATGAATTTTTGAAAGTTATTACAAATTGCGTCACTCCGACATATTCAGTCGACGCAAATTGTAATACAATGTTTAAAGTTCATTCTTCCGACGAATTTTACGTTAGAAGTATAGATATAGTTGTTTAAATTTAAAGTTCATTTTTCTGACGAATTTTACATTAGAATTATATATTAGAAGTAAATATATAGTTGTGTACGGATAATATTACGAGTCAACTTTCGGAATCGAGCACCAAACTATGAATTTTTACAAATTATTACAAATTGCGTTACTCTCACATGTTCAGTCGACGCAATTTGTAATAAAATTTTAAAGTTCATTTTTTTGACGAATTTTACATTAGAAGTATAGATAGCCTATAGTTGTGTACATCTTTACCTCGGTATAGTATCTTATAGCGTAGAGCTCTGGATAAATATCTATTAAAATGGCCCTGAAAGGGACACTCGTTTATCTGGCCTGTATCGACATCCGGTATTCACGAATGGCATATTCTGCAACTATATAACCTGCTTATGCGTCACACCTACTGGACTAAAATCAGCTCAATGTCATTCATGAATGCCTTATCTTGCTAACTGTTTATTGATTGTGTCAGAGGAAAGGTATAAAATGAGCACCTGCTTTGTTTCAGGTTATCATTATTCATTGAGAAGGTAAACCAAAAGGTAAGTGGACACCTTCATTTGTTTTCAGGATTGGAGATTTCAGCTTAAGAAAAACAGATACATATATGCCACAACTAGTTTTTATTGATGTTATTGTTATTGATTATTTAAGTGTGTTTAAATAAGTCACTTTTAAATATGTCGACAGCTGTAGAACTTATTATTTTTATTTTCGGATTTGTTCAAGTACTATTCTACACATTTCCCGAATATTTGAATGCGTTACGATCAGATTGTAACATATAGAACTAGATTCTTCAGACCGTGGCATGTATGAATGGTTTGTTATAATTAATTAGTGTCATCCTCAAATGAAGTCATGACGAAATTGTTAAACATTCGCTCATGGTGCCGGGATATCTGAGTGACTTTAGCTACGGTCAATACCTAGTTTTATGGTTCAAAACGTCGACATTGGACTTGCTTTACAAAGACCCATATATATATATATATATATACATAAATAAAAACTCTAGCAATTATATTTATGCCGTAGCTTTCGGCCTTGCGGCCATCCTCAGTGGCGTATTTATAAACAATTGATATATCTATATCTATATATATATATATATATAGAGAGAGAGAGAGAGAGAGAGAGAGAGAGAGAGAGAGAGAATATCATGTTAGTGCCGATCATTTCCAGTTTATCAGGTGAGGCTTCATGTTTTTCGTGCATGTTTCGCATGACATAAAAAATGGTGAGACACACACTGGCATATACCTTTTACATATGCCTCTTACTTAAATGATAACGGTAACTATTTCTGTTGCAGAAGAAGACGTTAAGTAACGCTAAAGAATAATGGTTCTCTTGGAAAACACTTAAAGTGCAGGGGCATCGAATATCGTTAATAAAGCTGTCTATTATAAATCACACGTTTTGCTTTTATGATAAAAGCACATTCATAATAAACATCTATTAAACGTGCATGACATTTAGATAAGACTAAATCATACATATCGTGCCCGCAATGGTTTGTTCTCTTGTTGCTCTGGCTTCTGCCAGGTCATTGGTAACCTTCTTTGTGGTTTTCTATGCTATTGTGTTTTTGTATTTATATATACACGATCATCTTTGTGTTTTACTTATATTGCCTATTAATGCTGCCTTGTTGGTTAGAGAATAGTTCATGGCGGGGATTTATTTATTTACACTGTCCCGTTTTATTGGGATGACAGTAGGGTAAGTGTGAGGTTTGGTGCAACTTAGAACCTGGTTTAAACCCCACAGCGGCCTTTTTTTGCCACTGACCGTTCCAAGCCGGTAGCCCTATTGTCAACCCTTTTTTGTTTGTGATGTGGTATTTGGCCTTTTATTCATCTTTAAAGTTGTTCTTTAATTCTCTGTGTGTTTGTGGTTGACTGTCGTCCTTGAATGCTACTTTTCCTGTTCGATTTTTTATATCTATATTTATGTACACAGTGACAGTGACAGCGATCGAAACGAAAGTACAATCCTTTCTTGGAAATAACACGATCGGTCACTAATTTTAACTTATGGGTAGGAACTGTGCACCTCTTGTCGCAGAATTGTTTTTGTATTGCTATGAAAAAGATTTTATTTTGAGTCTTTCATTAAACGGTTTTATTATCGTAGCCCTGATCTACTTTTAAAATATATACTTAATTTAGGAACTCTACCTCAACAAAGACTATCACAATCTGACTTATATGGTGACGTGATTTAGAAACTGCGTTAGATCATTGCAGGGGCGGATCCAGGATTTCAGCTTAGGGGGGGCGTAAGATTTTGATCAATTTTCGGGTCCGTTTATAGCCTCATAAAAGGGTTGCGGTAGTGCATTGATAGGGTAAGTAAGTGCGTTTTCAAATAAAAGTAGTTAACAATGTGTTAATTTAACCACTCATTAGCCATTATGCGTCGAGCGAGTGAAGCGAGCGAGAACATTTTTTATACTGAGGGCGTGCATCGAAATTGTTTGATATTTTATCTACAGTAACATGGACATACATGTATGAATAAAAAAAGTCCGTTTTCAAATAAAAGGATTTAACAATGTGTTAATTAAACCACTCATTAGTTATTATGCGTCGAGCGAGCGAAGCGAGCAAAAAAAAAAATTCTACTGAGGGCGTGCATCGGAATTGTTTGGTATTTTATCTACAGTAACATGGACATACATGTATGAATATAAAAAGTCCGTTTTCAAATAAAAGGATTTAACAATGTGTTAACTGAACCACTCATTAGTCATTATGCGTCGAGCGAGCGAAGCGAGCGATAAAAATGTTTATACTGAGGGCTTGCATCGAAATTGTTTGATATTTTATCTACAGTAACATGGACATACATGTAAAAAACTTACCTTGGTCGATTTTAGGGGGTGCGTACGCCGCTTCCGCCCCACCCCCCCCCCCCCCACCCCCCACTAAATCCGCCCATGCATTGGTCGTAATCACTTTCATACAATCTTTATTAAACTTGTTAAAACATTTATCAAAAGAGGTTATGACCATATATATATACAACCACCACCCTTTCTCTAAAGTAAAGATGTCCAATGTGTAATTCCGAATTACATACAACCGAATCATCAAGCCATGTTTGAAAAATGAGAAAAATTGTCCTATAGAATACACAGCACCCAAATGCAATGTCACCGTAGGTCCGCACTGTACAACAAACAAAGAGCAAATTAACTATAATGTAAAAAAGGACAATAGTGGTGCAATCAGGGTTACCGACTTAGAACGTTCAGTATGCAATATGGTCCACTGCTTAGCTTAAATCGATTTTAAGTGTACACAACCTCGCTATTGAGTCAAACATTTGCTATGCATACCAATATGGGGCGTTGTTTTACAATTTATTTTCTATTCATTTACTTGATTATAATTATTTTGATACAAGAAAATTGAATTCTCAGTACCTGAAACTAAATATTGATATTAAGAAATAAAGAATATATAAATAGTGTTCTGGCGGTCGATATTAAAGCACCTTGCAAAAGGTGTATAAGCAATATTGTTATTCAGTTTTTGTATTTGAAAGAAATACAGTTTTTACCTGAAATTTATTAAAGTATTATAAACCAAAATATAAACATCAACATTATAGTTTATTAGTGGAGGAGGCATATAAAGGCATTTTCCGTGTGTCCGTCCCAAATCGTATGTGAATATTTCCTCCTTTAGTATTAAGCGGAATGTTTTGAATCTTCATAGTGTACCGAAGTTATTGCCTTAAGTACTTTTTTTTGCGTTTAACATCTTGTGAGCCTATTCAGTCTTATATATTTCTGCATAGTCTAATGAAAATGCAAAATATGGTTTACTACGATGTCAATATGTCATCTTTACGTACAAAATAAACGAGTTATAGAATTTATTTTGAATCTATTCCAAAATACATTGTGTCTCATTATAGCGAGAGGTCATTAGTGTACAAAGACACATTTTAGTTTATAGTTAATGTAAAACTCTTTTCTCTTTGTAGCAATAACTATGAAAGTTGCTCTATGTCTCCTTGTACTGTTGCCACTGGTCTACGGCGCTACTCTTCAAGAACGATTCGTATCAGATGGAATTGACAGTGAGTATTAGCCATACACCTCAGTTTAGGCCTCCATGGAAGGGGTAGTAAAGATGCTGCGTCTAAAACCTTCTCACCTCTCACCGCTGCGGGTTCGAATCTAAATGGGAGCTCGACTTGTCAAATGAGAAAGTGTCGATTCTTACGAATGGCGGGAGGTATACAGTACTGGTTCTACCCAGGAAAATGGACCGTCGTATATGGCCTAAATATGCTAAATATTACGTAAAATACCATACAAACAAACACACATCAGTTTAGCAAACACTCTTTTAACTAACACTCTTTGTATATATTATAAAAGCACAAGCAAGAACCAATATATTTAGTATGTAACGTTCATCGTATATGTACATGTACTTACATCGAGTTTTCTCTCGCACGCATCATCTGCTTAAAAGTAGATATAATCAAAGTGCTGAAGGCACTGATGGGCGATGCTTTTTGTAAGCGTTGGAATGGATGGGAAATGGAAGTGCTGTAAATGTAACTTCCATGGTTTGTTTTTTACATTCAGTGATGTTTCAGATGATTGATATTCATTACCAATTCCATATTTAAACATATTTTAGCTAAAACTCATATGGCCCGAATTAGCTTCCGTAGATTTTTTTCTGAGCAAGCTCTTCAGCGAGGCATAGTATATTATACAGAGTGGAGTCTTGGTGTGGAGTCTTGGAGTGGAGTGAATAATTGGAGTGACCTTGGAGTCACATTTTGGAGTGACCTTGGAGTCAGATTTGGAGTGACTATTTTGGATAATTATCAATTTAATATTTTTGAATGACCATCACAAGGTGCACAGTTCCTAACATACTCAGTACAGCTGCATTGTCCCATGAGACATGTGCTAACCTTAATGTGAGGGACAGGCCATCTAAAAACAACATAAATGAACTTGGATACTCAAACATTAACCCCAGTATTGAAGCATTATGACCCTTTGGCCTGACATAAACTAGTCCCGAGTGACCAACTAATCTTAGGTCAGGACACTGACATCCAGTGTCAGGGGTATACAGGGTTCCAATATGTCCAATATGTCAGTCATACCACAGAGACTGAAAACAAAAAGCATTAAAGTTTATGGGAACTTAGAGCTCTCTCAGCCTAACTGTTCCACAAACATGGATTATTTTAGAACATGTAGTAACAGTGCCCAAGTTAAAATTAGATGTGCAGTTTTGGAATTAGTTGTTGAAATTGGGTAGCTTAATAGACACATGCATTTTAAAGAATTATTTAATAAATAAATAAGTGTATGTGCAAATGAAGTAACCCATGTAAATGTATTAGTTTCTAAAAAGTTATTAATTGTAAGAGAAATTAAGACTTCAAGTTTAGACTAAAAATTTGACTCCAAAATATTCACTCCAAATTTGACTCCAAGGTCACTCCAAAATGTGACTCCAAGGTCACTCCAATTATTCACTCCACTCCACTCCAAGACTCCACACCAAGACTCCACTCTATATAATATACTATGCCCTTCAGCGATCACTGACTGTTTTTAGTAACATGATACACTTTCTAGTATACACATACCGTCTGCTTGTAGCACGATTATAACTGAGTTATAACCTTTTAAACAGAAGATAAAAGTTGAAATTTTGATAAAATAGGTATGTATGACCTAAATAAATAATAAATTGCTTTATTCTGAACATTGTTTCTTATTTAGGGCATCAAATTAAAGGCATGCATGAGAGACTACTTCTTCTAGCGAAGTGTTGTATAGTGTTGTGCTGTTAGGTTTGTCACATTCCTAGAATGCCATTGAAAAACCCCATTATACCTCTGACGGTGCTTTCGCACCGCCAAAAATCGAACAGGAAAAGTAGCATTCAATGATGGCAGTAACCACAAACACACACAGAAACAAAGAACAACTTTAAAGATGAATAAAATGCCAAATAAGACATCACAAAACACAAATGGGTTGACAATAGGGCTACTGCCTTGGAACGGTCAGTGACGAAAAAGGCCGCTGGGGATTTAAACTAGGTTCTAGGGTGCACCAAACCTCACACTTACCCTCCTGTCATCCCAATAAAACGGGACAGTGTAAATAAAGAAATTCCCGCCATGAACTATGCTATAACCAACAAGGCAGCATTAATAGGCAATATAAGTAAAACACAAAGATGCTCGTTTATATATAAATAAAACAAAATAGCCTAGAACGCCACAAAGAAGGCACTCACTGACTTGGCAGAAGCCAGAGCAACAAGAGAATAATCCATTGAGGGCATGACAAGACAAGATCAAACGTCATCGTCTTTTTAGGTTTTAGGTAGACCTCATCATAGGGTCCACAGCCTGTCCGGTCATCACACAATTAAAGAGGAAACATAGTGGCGAACAGTAAATGGGTCCACCACCAAGCATGCAGTGCGTTGCAAATGATAGGGTCATAGCCTCTTTTGATAAACCTTTTAACAAGTTTAACAAAGATAGTGTGAAAGTGACCATGACCAAGGATCTTACGAAGTTTGTAAAAGTTGAAGCAGAAGTTTTGAAAAAAATAATCAAAACACCTAACGACTTTTATATAAAAACTTAGAAAAAATGATCATGAAGAAACCATAGCATCCAAACACAATAACAATAATAATAATAAAACCTTAATTAATAAAACATTATACCGAAACAACAAATTAGAATCATGTATATAAATCCCGGATCGAGGGGCATCAATAATATTAAAATTAGATATAAAAATTGAAGAGTAAATGTAGCATTAAGGACGATAGTCAACCAAAAAACACACAGAAACAAACATCAACTAAAAAGATGAATAAAATGCAAAATATGACACCACAAACATAACAGGGTTGACAATAGGGCTACCGCCTTGGAACGGTCAGTGGCAAAAAAGCCCCTTGGGGGTTTAAATCAGGTTCTAGGGCGCACCAAACCTTACTCTTACCCTATTATCATCCCAATAAACGGAGAGTGTAAATTAAGATATCGCCACCAGGTTATACACTCTAATAAATAAAGCAGCATAAAGCAGCATTAATAGGTAATATAAGTAAAACACATAAATGATCATGTATATATAATATAAAAACTAGAAAGCCACAAAGTAAGTACTCAATGAATTGGCAGAAGCCAGAGCAACAACAGAACTAACCGCTAAGGGATTAGATTAAAGACAAACATCAAAGCTACCGTCCTATAACCATGGCACAATCAAAGAGGAAAGCATAGTGGCGAACTGTAAATGGGTCAACCACTAAAAATGCATTACGTTGCAAAATGATAGGTTCATAACATCCATTGATACACATTTTAACAAGTTTAATAAAGATTGTATGAAAGTAATTTTGACCAAGGAACAATAATGTATTGTAGGCATCATAGTCTGCTGGAGCAT